>JABFEA020000044.1:9271632-9283537 GCA_019775915.2 Cyphomyrus plagiostoma
ACTGTAAGAGAGTCTCCCTGGCTCGCTGCACTATTCCCTTATACCTCCACGGTAATGCTGCTAACATTCTGCATATTTTGTTGCATTGCATTGTTTTCCGCCCTAGCAGTCCAAAATGACACTTGTGGTTAGGCGCATAATCGTCGCTAATGACTTATCGTGTACGGGGGTCAACCTGTGTCATTAGTAAATATTTGGTTCAGGCAATATGCAAGATGTTGGCCGCAATCTATCTGACTGCGTGCACACTGTTCACACGTATAACCACAGTACAAGATTCTTCAGCAGATGAGTAGTTGGCTTCTGATGAAATACAGCACATACTGTGTAAGTCTGCAGTACTGGACTCATCAAGGATCCCGGGGTTCTGGAGCCTCCAATAGGACACTCCCTGGAAGGTACATCTGCCACCACAGGGGGAATGCAGGGACACAAGTTAAAGACAATTCCAAGTTTTTATTTCAAAACACATCGTCAATACGAGGGGACTGGTTATGCATAGCGACTAGTACGAGGGCTTCTAGAAACATTTACAAGGGATGGTGATGTGTACCTCCCCCCACCAGTTTAATTTGTGCCTGCCGGTTCATTGTCTACCGTCACCCTGTGAGAAGTGGAATGGATTCAGGAGATACTGTAATAGCTCTTAGCTTACAATAAAAGTAGGCATACAGTTGAAATGAGTATGAAAAAAATTACTAGGTTAGAGAAAGCAGGAAGAAAGAAAGAGCACCTCCCATTGATAATGGGCAGGAAAAGGCTGGTAACAGCTGGGTTCTTTTTTCTCCACGGCCCCAGGGCAGAGTGATGCTCTCCCGAGGACAGAAAGCATCCAGCCACTACGAAAGACAAGAACGACCTGACCCTGCACCATGCCAGGTCCCAGGGACATGGTCTCTCAAAGAGATGTACTACCAGAGCAGCTTGGCACACCAGCCCGCTCCCTCGGGGCACTATGGTGCTCCTCAGTTAACTGTGGCATAAGAGCAGCAGGCTGCGTACGTAACGTGGTTCAGCAAAGCAGCTGATACAGGACAAGCCAATAAAGGCAGGTACATTTGGCTATAGGCCCAAGAGGACACATTCTGAAGGCTCCCTTTGACCTGGAACCAGAAGGCCGACCAATGTGTGCCACCTTTCTAAAGATGACTGGCAATTTCAGTCTGAAATCAGCTTCAAGGAGAGCCACTGTATAGATAGGGCCCACCCGGAGCTGCCAGCATTGTCAAGGATCAGCGTGACACTGGGTGCAGTGTTTCCCCTACCATTATATTACCCCCCCCCCCCGAAGGTCAAGTTAATTTTATGTAATTTTATTTTCTATATAGCGCCAGATCACAACAGAAGTCATTTAAGGCTCCCTTTCCTATAGGACAGGTCTATACATGGTCCTTTTATTAAACAAACTAAATAGCCTTGTGTTATTTATCTTGTTTACACAACACCTTGTCTTTTGTCTCTACATGGCCGCGTGTTTACAATGCTCCTCTGCTCTCTGTATCGCGCATGGCGGAGTTCCACCCCCATGTGTGCACAGACACGTGTGCGCACACACAGGTGAGCACACTCCCACCAGCCTACAGAGAGCGCATCGGAAAATATGTCGCGCCAACCACCTGGTCAGCAGTGTAAACTGTAAGGGGGGCTTCTCAACCATGAACAGGGTAATAGATACGTTTCACAATGGGATTTTCTGCTTTAAACTATCACTATTTTAAGCTATCAGCGATCAAGCCTAATAGTTAATATATTTGCAGGTCAAGATGAACATCTGCAATAGTCTGCAAGGAGACCATCTTGCAGCCTGTATGCGCATCTCAATAAATGGGCCAGATGTTTCTGATTTCCCATATCAAGAGGCTCTAGAAATGTTCTGCCAGAAGCCCAAAAAGATACACCGCAGTGACAAAAGCTGCACACTTCGTGAAAAACTGTCATAAAATGAAATGTTCTGATGTTTAGTTCAGTTGTTATATTGACTGCTGTCATTAAAAGACACACATGAACACCATGAAACCCCCCAAAGCTGTAAATCTAGGGGAAACACTGGTATGCTATTTTCCATTCACTGAGGCCCTGCTACAGTACATGAACAGACCTCCCCACCCCCCAAATCTGGCGTAGTGGCTGCACTGAAACAATCCATCAGGCCGTAGCACTGTAAGCCATTCCGGAAAAAGAACTACCAATGAAGGGGAAGAGGGCCCAGCCCAAAGCAGCCAGCCCTGCAGTGCACTAAGCTGTTCGCGTACAGCTGTGAATGTAGACTGGAATCCTGGCAGAAGGGTGAACTGGATTTGGTGGAAATCATTGATGGACTTATAGGAAAGGAAGCCACATCAACTGTGCCCTTCATCAATTTAAGACTTGGTCACCTTCATGGAGCTGAAGCCTTGGCTTCCTTTATCAATGGCCTGGTAGCCAAAGCCTGGCTTCTCTGTTTGCCTGGTATAGAATGGGACACTGTCTGGGTCAACCCACTGTAACCCAATACTCGCCCAGAAACGCTGACTTGCCAGCTAGCCAGTTAGCATGGCAGCTGCCTATCACTGCAGTAGTTGGGTCTTGTCACAGTTCAGCAGAGGTTTAACCTTGCTCATGTGGAGGATGACTGAATACTGGGGCTTGATGACCTATCCGCAGCTGGAGATGTCATCTATACTGCTTCACGGTCCATCGTGTTAAGCGTGCAGTCAGATCAGCGGCCTGCCCAGCTCACGCAGCAAAGTCAACAGGGTCAGCGATCAACATGCTCTTCCAGCTGCCCGCTCATTGCACGCCCCATCATCTCCCGTCACCATCTCTCCAAACATGGAGCATGCCTTAAGGATGAAGTTCTGCCAAATGTTTGCTGTGCGAGACGGAGACTGCGCTCACCCTAACCTGGTCCAGCATGACACTGGCACAGCTACAGCAATTCAGTGATGGCAGTGATGCTTTTCACTGGCCACTACGAAGGAAGCTTAGGTTGCCAATATGCCTGCTGCAAGTACAATCGCCCTCGATCACCTTCGGTGCTCTGTGATATGAGAGGATATCCAAGATGGACAGCAGGCATGCTCCATCTTCCAGCCCATCTCTGATGACATGCATGGGGGCGTGGCCTGAGTCCAGACACCATACTGTACTCCTGCACAGGGATTGCTTGGCTCTATACCAAGGGCAGTCTAACCTGGTCTCTAGCCCACACTACATTCCTTCCACCACATGTAAACACTCAAGTCCTGAGACCAAGCTCTACTAGCATGTTTATGAGTAGAGGCGTTGAGGTTTGTGACTTCACTGCTAGGAAACAGTGTGTAATAGGGATGAGGGGAAGGTGGGCACCATCCGAATAAAGCCTGATTTACAGTTCTGCATAGAATCTATGCTGTTGGTCCAGCCTAGCATTTCTGGATAGGTGTGTGTCAGGTTACAGCATACAGTACACAGCTACACCGTACGTACGTCATACCAACGACATAGATTCAATGCAGAAATATTAATCAGACTCAAGTTCTATTTGTAAATTGTAATAAAGATTACTTTATTAAACTGCTTCTGAGCCCGTTTGAGGCTGCATCAACTCTGCTTCCATTCTTTGAACTGTAGGTACAAATGAACCCAAAAGTTAAGTAGACAATCTGCTTCACAACTTCAAAGCAAAAAAAAAAAGTTAATAAAAATAATTAAAAAGCTGGATGTTTAAAGATGTCAACGCTGCTCACTGCACCCCAATGCCATCCAATAACAGAATAAGAGTGACACTAATTTGACACAGAAAAAACAAATAAAAAATAACATACGGAGCAGTATGATGAAAGATGCCTGAAAGACACAATTTCATCATGAAATCTACAGCATGAAGATGGAAGAGCCAGAAATAATAGAGGCAAACACTTTAAACTGGAAATTGTAATGCTTCAGTGACAGAGTAAAAGCTAAGTATTCTTTTGTGGTGCAATCAATGCCCTGACAGGGAACTCGGTGGAGGTTGTGAAATGTCTTCCACATCTACAAGCAACTTAAGAGCTTGACCGAGTCTATCTCATTTTGTCAGCTTTAGTAGATGTCAGCAAGAACAAACATTAGTACTTTTGTGCTGCCACTAAATCAATCATTTGCAGTCTTTATTTAAATGTTTATTCTTACAAAATAACTTCTTTTTTGGTAGCGTTTTGTAGGGTGGCAGCCAAGAACTGCCTTACGTTCTTTCCCGTATATTGATGAACCTCTAATGATAGCCAGCTGCTCTTTGTTTAGAGATTTAATTCACACAGAATTTGGCAGCTGCGTTAAAGCACGGAAGAGAAAGAACTGGTAACAATGGGAACCCTTTGCCAGTGACACGTATTTACAGTGTTGAGTTTCAGCTTCTTCAGTTCAGCTTTGACTTTGCTTTTCTGGAAAAGTCCTCGTATGGGGCCTTGAAAATGTACACGGTTCCAAAAATTATTTTTCCCATTTTATTCTATCACCTTCTAAACTTAGGCTATATTAAAGACTTTTGCAGTTGATTCACAACACAGCATAAATCATGCAAAATCTAAAGAAAGGAATCCTTTCAACAATTCACCAAAGAGTAAAAATTTTATGAGATACCCTTTGTAAATATGAGGCTAACTCTGCTCAAATTTCTTAATGGTCTCACCAGTGCAGAGAATGGGTGGATTGCCAGTTCTCAATGAATGAACGAGCATAAAGACCACTGCTCCTCAAAGTCCAACACTATGGCACAGATTTTCCACAAAACAAACCAAAATAAAGATTGAAATAAATTCAAATAAATTGTGGAAATTATTATAGAGCAGCAGAAGACCATCTCAGATGCGCTGAACATATATCAGGTGGGCAGTGGTGACCTAATGGTTAGGAATGTGCACTTGAAAAGATTGAAAGATTGCTGGTTTGAATTCCTGACCAGCAAGGCACCACTGAGGTACCCTGAGCAAGGTACCGCCCCCAAGCACTGCTCCCCATAGCTACCCCCTGCTATGTCACATATGGGTTAAATGTAGAGGACACATTTCATTGCTGTGTACTGTGGTATGTCAACAATGATCACTAAAATCAGAGCTCAGTGCAGTTCATCCAATGAAAGCAGAAAAAATATGAGTGACACTTACTAGGTCTGGCTTCCCCACTAAAGTCTCAAACAAGAAAGGCAGAGAAGCTACTGTGATGCCAACTGTCACTCCGACTTAGTCTCAGGAGTCAGTGACTGTGATTGGAGATGTTCACAGTTTAACAATCTCCAAGGCATCACACACAAAAAAAAAAATCAATTTTGAAAGAATGGCAAGAAAGAAGCCCTAGGTGAAAAAAATGTCCTTGACCATAAAGAATTTGCCAATCTACTTGGAAGATACTATAAAGATGTAGAAGAACGTGACCTGATTAGACTCAAGTGGAACTTTGTTGTTTTTAACACTAAGCAGAATGTGTGGCACAAGTCTAACACTGCACATCAGCCGGGTAACACTATGGTGAAAATGTGGTGGTGGTAGCATCATGTTACGGTGATGCTTTTTAACAGTAGGGCCTGGCACGCTGGTCAGGATTGATGAGATGATGAATGGAGCACAATACAGTCAGATCCTAGAGGAAAAGTTCTCACCTCTGCCAGAAAGCTTAAATTGTGGATGAAGTATGGGCTGAGATTTGTGCCACTAGAAACTAAATTTGAATTTTATATATTTGAATCTGCATTACAAAACTGAATCTGAATTTAATATTTTGAATCTGAATTCCAGTAACTCGAGAGAGCATTTATCCTGTGTACCGTCTACACCTACTATATTTTCTATATTATGCAGTCCTCAAAGCGAGCAGGTATACATATCACTACGTTTTGCTTGTATATCTACAAATCCAATTTTCAGAAAACTTGGAATATTTTCTAAAATGCAATAAAAACGAACATATATGATTCGTTCATTCACATGAACCTTTATTTAACTCAAATTTAACTTAATTTAACTCAGAAAAAGTGTCAACAGTTTCACTGGCCAATTTGCTTGTTTTTTGTAAATTCCACACAAAAAACAGGCTAAAAATAAAGGAATCAGTGGGCTTAATAGCCTAAAGAATATACAGGATAAGCATCCATATTTTAAATTACTCAATTTGTTGTTGCTGCTGCTGGGTCTCTCTCTCTATGAATTAAATTTCACTGATCGACAGCGTTACATGAATTTAAAAAAAACCTATTAGACCTAGCTGCTTTGAATAAAACTAATTTATTTGATTACCTATATTTACTTTATACTCTTTATACTTTTATTTACTTTATAGATGTGATATGCTACACTGTACAACCATATAGGCTAAAACTCACGTTTTGCTCTGGTCTCTGCATGTTCGCGCGTAGCACACTCATGTTAATGTTTCCGAGAAAAGTGTCTTTTTAGATTCAAAGTGAATCTTTACTCACTGCGTCGTTTCACGTACCACATTATTTGTCTTACTCTACATTACTGTTATCTGCATACGTTTCATAAGAATAGTACTGTACACTTGTATATGACCTATCAATTTCCTTTGTGAAATACTTTGCGAATTCCATCTCGGCCAATTTGTATAACAGTCTTGATAATTGTGCAGATGAATTCTGGGTAGATTTGGACACGCCTCAGAATCGTAGTGTGAGCAGTATCGGAGCGAAATTGGAGCGAGACAGAGAGACCGCTCCAGCCTTAATAAAAAAAACCGCTCTGCGCTCTGACCAAATTCCGCCTGCTCCGCTCCTCGTTCACGCTCTGCTCTGCTCACATGCTCTCATCTGAGATGAGCTTGGGCCCAGAGATGTTTGGGTTTTCAAAGAACTCCTGAGCCCAGGGGCTGTATTTGTCACAGTCAATAACCTTTACTGTGGACCTTACCCTTTACGGACAGAGATGTCTCTGCATTCTGAGAATCTTTCCACAGTATTATGTACTGTAAATGTTGCAATACCAACAGTTGCAATAAATCCTCTACAGTCATGCATTAAGGAATGTTCCTGTTGAACTGACTACATTCTCTTATGCATTCTGGCACAAACGGGTGAGTCACTATCTATACTTACTTGCAATGACTGTGCCTTTTATGGATGTTACTGGAATATTGTATGCACTTTTCAGTCTTATCTTAACTGTCACAAATTTTAAGTGTGTTGCAAACTTCAAATTCAAACTTTGCATATATTTAAAAAACACAATTAAGTTGGTCAGTACTGTTGAAAATCTCGGTACTTTTGGCAGGTTCATGTGAATTAACATATTAATTAACAAAGACGGTTTACATTTTGGAAAATATCCCAACTTTTCTGGAAATGGGGTTTGTATGTACGTCACAAATAAAGGGATCTTGAAATAACTGGCTGTAATAGCTATCAGAAGTGGATCAATTAATTGGACACTGAATACTTAGAAAAACATTTAATAATATTTCCCTTTTGGCTTTTATGGTTAACAGTTTTGTTTTTTTTTTGGGCGAGGGTGGTATTTGAATGAAAAAGAATGAGTGATTTAGGAGTAGAAATTTCCAATTTGATGAAAATCTTTGATAATCATATGGAAAAAGGGGTCAGGGGCTGAATTGCACTGTAAATTATGTAATGCTGTCCGAAATTAACACAGTGGTACCTTGGTTCTCAAACTCACTAGAACTCGAATTTCTTGAAAGTCGAACAAACCAGTTTGACCTAGAACTCGATCTGAATATCAGAAGTCGAACCGTGAACGCTGACCTAATATAAATTGTACGCACCAGGAAATGAGTTATACTACAATGCAATTCTTACTTGAATGCCTTCTTCACAGACTGGACAATTAACCAAATAAAGCAGCACAACATTAGAATATGTCATTTATTTAAACTTTTTTACCAGGTAAATTAACTGAAAACCAGTTCTCACTGCTTTACGTGATATTCGTGAGAAATGGCAGATTAAGCATCAGAACTGCATGGGATACAAACATGTGTGTAACTAAACTATTCAGCCAAAGGTGTGTCGTCATGGAGGCGGTTCCAGTTTGTGCAGCCTAGTGAGAGGACGCAATGCATCTAACCGTAATGCATTGCATCCGGATCAGAATGCTTTGCTTTAAGCCAGCACCCAGTCACAGGACTGGGGAAACAAACTGAAACGCGGACTTAATACAGGGGACTACTGATAACAACCAGAAACAGCTGATCACATGGGGATCCCACACGAGGTTAACGAGGAGTTGTGGCACACGGAAGGAGCGGACAATCGGGGCAGAACAGGAGTAATGTTTTGGAAGCCATTAAGAAAAAAATGCTCTTCTTGTTTTATCATTTTGTGTTTAAATGCTAAAAAATATATATATATTTAGGTGTAATGGGGCGGGGAGATTAATTGGCTTTCCATTATTTTTTATAGGAAAATTTTGATCAGAACTTGTACTTTTTAATATTCGATCCGGAGTCCGGAACATATTAAGTTTGAGAACCGAGGTACTGCTGTATATATATTTGGAGGCTGACTTTTACTGAGAAGGCAAGTTTTCACTTTCACATTAGAAAACGAAACAGTCACGGCCTTTATCTGTAATTGTTAGGATTGAATTTAAAGACATAGTCTGGGCAACAAAGAGAATGTATACTGTTATATTTCATGTCTATATTGTGAGTTGTGTTTTTTTCGGGCATGGTGAGGCGTAATCACTGACAGAGGTACAGTTTAGTTTAAAAGTTTTGAGCACATATCATTTTCAGACAATGTATAGGGGTACATGCACAGTCCTTGCAGTCAGTTAGATGTAAAAAGAAGCCAACGCTAGCAGGACAACGCTACCAATATACAGTGACGCATACATGACAACACTCTTATTTCCCCCGGGCTTCTCACGATTTTCCACTGCACTCCCGATTTACCGTTTCCCCTGATAAACTACCGATATTCCGCATCGCCACTTTTATGATTGTGAGAGTCGAACGACTTCACCGCTCAACATTTCCCTCTTTTTCACAACCTAATGTTGGCCGGTACGCGTGACGACGTGCCGTACTGTATTGTTGTATATTACCTGTATAAACACAAAGACAACACAAACACAATGAATATATACAAAAAGCGAAATGTAACACATAACACAGGTACATGGGAGTTACTATCACGTGGTCTGGAATCCCACGACGTATACGTGCGCGCTCCGGTTCTGTATTTGCTTGCTGTGTTTTTTTCCCCTGTAACGCATGCGTGGAATCGGCTCGGCCTCCGCGCGCAGCTCTCCAGCATTTCCGATGACTCAGAGAACTTTCCGGAAGGCCGCTGCCGTCGGGCTCAGGCTGTTGTCAGTTGTACGGGGCTGGTTGGAAAGTGGAGAAGTAGCGCTGTCCTTTATAGATAATAACAAAGTAAGAGTTTTTCTTTTAGGAGTGCATTCGAGCAGTGTGGTTTCTAGTAGCTTGTTATTTTCTTATCACTGATTTTTAGGTCATCTGGCTAACCTTGGCTACTAAGCACAGAAACATTTGAAAACCTGCTAGCCGTTTACTCACAGAATTTAAAATTATTTCGGTTGTTAACATAAGCTGGTTATTGTGGATCTTTTGCCTTTAATAGGGAAGGTTGCCGACCACCTATTTTATTAAGGAATAATGTCGTCGGTCGATAACAATGAATACGCAATACGTAAAGACATCTATTAATTACTGGTGTATCGCTGGTTATTGGTTATCCAGTCTCATAACATTGTATGCTACAAGATATATTCGTATATACGTGGCTAAGTCGTGTGTTTGTTAGCTAAGTTAACATAATGGAAAAACTGAAAGTTAGCCGTAGACTGACTTGCTAGCTGGGTCACAAATTTAAATTTGTCGATGGTTAACAAGTAGCCTAAATTTTAAGGTTTAGTAGTTTTATACTCTGCGTATATGCTAACCGTATGACGTACTTCTAGAAAGTCGACATTAGCTTCACTGTTGTTAGCTGAGTTCTCGCATGAAGCGTCATCATCCGGCTGTCTGTTGCAATGCACCAATGCTTCAGTGCGGTTTGTGCTTGTGTTTTTGGTATCTGCGTCGTTTTTAATTTAAAAATACTATAAGGATCGGTTTTATTGGCATTTGTATTACATAAATTACGTGATTCATGTTTTGCAGGTACTTTTATAGGAGTCGGGGGTCGGAGCTCTGACGCATTTTGACTGCGTTTTAGGTTTCTTAGGCCGTGTTGCTGGTAGGCTGCTTTCTCTGAGGCTCTGAAGCTCCCAGATCGTCCACCATGCTGTTAGCCAGACTCACGTGTCTGCGCAGTCTTCCGGCTGCCGGGCTGCGCTCGGCCCTGGCCCAGGGCCCTCGGCCTCTGAGGTGCCTTCAGCTTAAGGTCACTCAACCCTTGGTGAAGCCTCATCAGGTGAGCTCATCAGCTATGACCCTTTCATGCCGTCCTTTCAAACCAGACTGACATTTTTGGCACCCCCTCATTTCTCCCTATAGTGTTATAGCAGTGTTCGTTTTTCCGTTACAGTTCTGAGTTATACAAATGAGTGTCATAATATTTGTCACTTTGCTCTGCTACCTATTCCTATGCTAATGGATAAGCCTGCCGGCAGGACTGTATGTCTGAATGTAACTTTTTTTTTTTTTAAATCAGGAGTATTCCACCAAATCTCGATTTGCTCTCAGGGGTGGCAAAACTGCCAGAGACCAACTGAAACAAGCAGCTTTTGAGCCAGCAACTGACACAGCTGCAAAAGGTGATCACATTCAATATTGATCATATATGTATGTAGTTTTTATATATTACCTCATTTGTTTACTATTTGTTAAAAATAGGTTGATATCTGTTAGTATGCTTACTACAGTGGTAACAGTGGATAAACTGGTGATGCAAGTGTCAATAAGTTGTGCCGTTACTTTCAAAGTGATACATTGTGTGTATTGTAAATACCGAGTGTTAGTCTAGCATAATTGATTTTGGCATAATGGCTCAAATGCCTGCTTGGGGACTAGGTGAGGCCAGGGCTGTGGGCATGGAAGAGCAGGATAGCCTAAAGAACCATGTGCTGCCATGCGTCTGTTTAGATATTTGTTTGGGTCGTTTCCATCCTATTAAATGGGTTTAAATTCAACCAGAGGTGCTAAACACCTGCACAGTAGGTGTCAAGCCTCATTCACCCCTCGTTGCAGTGAATCTCTACTCTTCTGTTTTTATATTTGTCAAGCACTCTGCTTGATAAATTTCTGCATCCAGAAAGTGAATTATCATTTGTTCTGTTAAAACACGGAAGTGTTTTCATTTTTACACTTCCCATGCATATTTACTTTGACCATATTCCATACAGCTTTGGTGCAGATAAAATATGTAATTTCTGGTTTCCCAGGTAGACTTTGTTTATATTCTAGGCTATGTACCTGGCATATGTAGTGATTTTTATTAGCTAAGAACTGCCTAATAAAATGCTATGAAAAAGAAATCAATGTGGTGTTCAAGTTAAGTTAGTCATTACTATGAATTATGTAATTAAACAAACAGCAAGTGTACCTTTGCTTTGAGTTCTCAATGTTCTAAAACAGTGATTCTCAACCATTCTTGCACCGTGACCCAATATCAAGTACAGGTTAAAATTAACGCTATGATCAAGCATGTAGTGCACTTTGTAAGTTACGTCAGTCAATGCCTATCCCCCAAATCTGATTGGACGTGCCAGTGAATTTTAAATTAAGCTTTGGCTTCTTGGATTGGATGAGTGTTCACTAGTTTTGCGCTAAGCATTTTCAGACCCAAGACAAACAACAAACAAATTTATTTTTGTATAGCGCATTATCATGACTTTACATCATCTCAAAGCGCTTTACAGCATCCGCACCCAAAGCCCCCAGTGAGTAAGCCTTAAGCGACAGTGGCAAGGAAAAACTCCCGAGAAGGAAGAAACCTTGGGAGGGACCAGACTCAAAGGGGGAGCCCATCCTC
>JABFEA020000044.1:9296376-9317269 GCA_019775915.2 Cyphomyrus plagiostoma
TTTAACACACCTGATTCAACTCCTTGTGCTAATTACCACACAGCTCTTGAGCTGAATCATTTATGGTGAAACGGAAAACACTAAGGTACACAGGGCTGCGGCCCCCCAGGACTGGAGTTGATGACCCCTGATATATACTATTATCTTACCATTTGCCAAAGGCAACACTAAACACCGGGAGACCAATCGTCCCGGCGACGATGTACAGGGTGCGGTTTGACCACATAACAGCAGCACTCCGATTTGATGACAAGGCATCTCGGCAAGCTAGACGGGCGTCGGACAAGCTTGCGCCGATCGGCGAAGTCTGGGAGATGTGGTCACGAAACCTGCCTGTCATGTACAACCTTGGCCACGATCTCACAATTGACGAGCGGTTGGTACCATTCAAAGGTTAGTAATATACATTATTACTGCTCTAGAATTATATACATTTTTACACGTTTATGGGCTAGTTGAAATATATAGATCTCGTGTTAATTAGCAATGAATCGTAATGGATCATGGACTTCAACCAGTTACCTTGTTCATGATTTGTACCCGAGTAGTCACTAAATTACTTAGGAATTACATTGTAACGGGTTACTAAAAATGTATAAGCGGCCCCGTTCATGTGTAGTTGACCAGGCGGCTGCATTTACACTTAGTTGAAAATAATGTATCCGATTGTTTCATTTGATAATAACGAATTCGTATTCCCTCGATGTGTTCTTGCAGGACGCTGCTCCTTCAGGCAAATATATGCCTCGCAAACCCTGCAGGTACGGACTGAAAATCTGGGCACTCTGCGACGCCAACATCATGAACATGAGCTACTGCTGGCGGGTCAAAATGTACACCGGGAAGTCGATTTGGCTAAAAACGTGGTGCTTGATTTAACTGAGGGGTTGGCGGGGCACAATATTACAATGGACATTTTCTTTACCTCCTTCGGTCTGGGAAAGGAGCTCCATCTCGGATGGAAGGCAGGTCTAAAACAGAGACGCAGACTATTTCTGCAGGAGCTGGGCGAAGCCCTAATCGATCCCACCGTTCAGCAGCGAACGCGTCTTCCCCAAGGCACCCACGCTGCCGCAACGTTGAGAGCGATTAGGGACGCCCATCCCTCAGACGTCCAGCCCACCCAATCGCAACCCACCGCAGTCCCGCCTCCCCTGGAAGGGAAATCAAATCGGAAGAGATGCAGCATGTGCCACTACACCGTGGACCGAAAAGCCAGCGCGGCTTGTTGTCGGTGTGGGATGGTTGTTTGTAAGGGACACTATGACGTCGTGTGCAAGAAATGTAAATAATTTTTTTTATTATAATGTAGTGGTTGTTGTTTTTAGATTTTACTGTTTTCTTGCCAAAGTTCATATCGTTTATTGTATTACCGAGTTATTTCAAGAATTGCATTTACAACTTTGATACTTGTGTTCTGTGTTTCCGTTTTACCCGCAATTATTATCTCATCAATTCCATTTACCACTTTGA
Organism: Cyphomyrus plagiostoma; assembly: GCA_019775915.2. Classification (NCBI taxonomy): domain Eukaryota; kingdom Metazoa; phylum Chordata; class Actinopteri; order Osteoglossiformes; family Mormyridae; genus Cyphomyrus; species Cyphomyrus plagiostoma. The sequence continues at coordinate 9,297,850 of JABFEA020000044.1, forward strand.
TACTTGTGTTCTGTTCATGTCTTTTCATGAAGTCTCATCCCTTTTGCACTGGCTGGCCCATTTTTTTCCATGATTGATTAGGATTTGTTTTTTTTACGGTTGTTGAATACGGCTCCTCCACTAACCCCATTCATTTGAATACTGGGTCCTAAGGACTCATATTGTATCTATAAAGGGATGACTTTATTTTATGACATTAAAAATGTATTTTTTCATCATGACATTCTGGAATTCTTGACTTCACCCCCAGCTGCACAAAGTAAGACAATATGAACTGAAGCTGATAATGTGGCTAAAAATTACCCATGTTTGAAAACATCAACTGGGTCCCCAGGACCCACAAATGAACACTAGGGTTAAATGTGACCAAAGTTGCTGCAGACCTAATATGATATTCCAAAGCTTGGGGGTAGCTACTGTGAAGGCATGGTCCCCTAACCCTCTGAGCATAAGTGTAGACCTCGGCATGAAGACCAGCAACGTTTGATCGGAGGGTCTAAGTAATTGGGAGGAATAAGGGTGTGAGTGGTCACAGTCATTTTCATGTGTCAGACAGGAGCTTGACTGCAGCATTCTGGACTAACTTAAGCGAGCAAGGGACAACTTGTTGACTCTAGTGTATAATAAATTACAATAGTGTAGCAGTGAGGTGACTTAGTTTTCAAAAATCAGCTACAGAAAGAAAAGGCTTAACTTTGGCTAATATCCAGAGTTAAAGCAATGAAGTGTCACTATTATTAGATTGAAATTATTCATGTCAGCAGAATAATGTCAGGCTTCGGCAACTGAGTTAATGTGTCAAATTTAAGGGCACTATCAAAAATCACACCTAGGTTTTTAGCAAAAGGCATGTGGCAGGTTATCAGAGGGCCAAAGTTACTTGCAGGAGCACAGGCAAGGTCAGAGAGCCAAACAATGCAATCTCTGTTTTATGTCCTTTAAATAAAGAAAATTCTGCAAGGTGCATATGTCAGTGTCTTTCACATATTCAGCTAAGGTTTTAAGAGAATTTGACATGGGTTTCCGACAAAAACCTGTTGTATAACATCAAAGAAAACCACAAGTACTTGTGTCCAATTACAATACAATTCCAATACGCTTGTCAAATGTGCAATATTTGTGTAGCCCAAAGCAGGAAATGATGGTAGACGTGCCTTATCTTGTGTTTCCCAGTGGTCTGACCCTGTATTCCACTAGATGAAGAAGCATTAGCGCGGTAAGCCTCTTTTCCACCATCTGCCCTCTCCAGCAGGATTAATTCCAAAACCAGGGCACTGGCAGCTGCTGTTAACATCTGTAAATTAGCCCCCAACCTTATTAAAAACAGATACATATGAAATGTAACGTTTCATCAATAGCAAAAAAAGACAAGATAATCCTGAAAAAAGCACAAAATTATAAAGAAAAAAAGTTGCTGCCATGTAGATTAGAATGGCTCTCAGTTTATCACACGATTTCCAGTCTAATGCCAACATTCACCACTAGAGGGGGTTAACATTGTTTTTAGAGTTTGCCTTACACACAGGACATTTTCCATTCTCACCAGAACAGTGGCAGACTAAATGTGGTTTATACTTGATGTCTGGCGTTCATATAAAACGTTAAGGACTACATCTCATTCTAGTATGTCAATCAGCGTTAATTTGAAGTTTCCTGAAAATACCTTTAATTACCTTCCAAGGCATTGTGTTGCTCAGCAGGCTAATCCTTTCTGCCTGTGAGCAGAAGGTCACTGGCTTGAACCTGCCTTCAGCAGAATAGTTACATGTCTGTGGGCCCTTGAGCGAGGTCCTTAACCCCCATTTCCATGGGTGCTGGCTGCAGGTGGCTGCTCTCTCTCACCTGTTTATGTGACATAGAAAGCAAGTTGGAGTAAGCAAGAAGAGAATTTCAGTATCAATGAAGTGTCATTATTATTAAATTAAAATTATTCACGTCAGCATACAGTTAAACCAGGGTTGTTGAACTCCATTCCTGGGGGGCTGGAGCCCTGTGTATCTTAGTTCTTTCCCTGTTACACCACAAATGGTTCAGCTCAAGAGCTGTGTGGTAATTAGTGCAAGGACCTGAATTAGGTGTGTTAAATGAGGGGAAACCCAAAATTGTGCAGGACTCCAGCCCTCCAGGACTGGAGTTTGACACCCATGAGTTAAACCACTTATTTCTAGAGAGCAATGTGGAGAGGTTTGTTTTCTGAAGTTTGTAACCATTTCTATATAAATGAGAGTGTTGAGTTCCAGCCCTGGGCTGGCCCCCCGTCCAGGGTTGTTCCCTGCCTTGTGTCCGTTGCTTCCAGGATGGGCTCCGGACCCCCCACGACCCAGTAGGATAGGCGGTTTGGAAAATGGATGGATGGATGGAGTTCCAGCCCACGTGAAAAAAATCTGCATGCTTCATATAAAGCATTTTATTTCACTTACAGTTATATATGGCAACTCGTGATGTTTTTATATGTTCACTGCAAGTGTTTTTTCTTGCATGATTATTGCTGCATTCATACCAAAAACACTCATGACATGTAAAGCACTCAAGAGAACAACCTACAGGAAAAATACAAAACTTTTACATTATACCATATGCAATACTGTTTCTTAATAAACAGTTATATTGTTTTTATATTATTCTAATGAAATCAGACGGTTTAATTAGACTGGAGAAAACTCATGGCATGTTGTCAACTGAAAAATGCCTCTTTTTCAAAATACTCATTCTAGTTGTGTAGAACCACTGTCCATGATTCAACTGAGTTCATTCAAAGAGTTATGCATAAAAACTAATACTGACAAAACATACATTTAATATGCACTGTACATCAATGTAGAACTTGAGTGTTTGACGAAACATTAATAAAGGACGTGTATGATTATTCACACATTCATTTAATATGAATTGTTCCTGAATGTAGGACCTTTATGCTTGACAGTACAATATCTTCAAAAGTATTTTACATGAATAATAGACATACATATTTAATTACACATCAAGCTAAGTAAGATCACAATGGTGGTTTTCAGGTTGAAGAGGATGAGTTTTTCCACTGGCTTTTGAGATAAAGGAGGTGATTGCTGTAAGTGTGTAGTTATTCAGGAAGAATATGTATACATTTGGGGTTTTAGGGTCAGGAACGATGAGGTGTTTTAAGACAGGTCCAAGGGCATATATTTAGATATGGTTGACAGGGACATGTCCCTATCAATACTGTGGGAATTCTAAGTGTGTTTGGGGGGCCTGGGGGTCCGAGGCTGATTTGGTCTCTGCAAATGTTGAAACCAAACATTCACCTTAGGTCAGATGTGCTGATTAAAGGACAAATTAAAGATGTCTGTGAATTTTGGCAAACTGCACAGTTCCTAAGTATAGCAGGGGTAACCATGTCAGATCCACCAAGTTTTTGAGTGGATAATGCTTATGTTTAGCAGACTTGATCCCATATTTCAGTTAGTGTTAGGTCCTGTGTTTGACTGCCCAGCTCAGCAATAAACCATGATAAGTGCAAATCCTGGCAAGTCCTGTTCAACAACTGTGTCAAGTATGAGCTACCTTGAGGTTTTTTGGAAACATTAAGTGCATGACTTGTAAAGAAGACCAAGAATTACCAGCCTTCTACAGAGCCCCTCTGGTGACACAACACAAAAAAAAAATATATTGCACGGCCACCTCTTTGTTAAAGCGTAGGAACGAGTTAAATTTCGAGGATGCTGTACGCTGGTCTAATGCACTTTTAGGTAACCCCTTTTAGCAAGTTAACACATGTCTTCTCACAATTATGTTATCAATTAAAAAAATATATGATTTCTTTATAAAATTATACTTACTTTTATTCAGTCTCGATTCTCTCGAAGTTGTCCATGTGTTTCCAGGCATTTGGAAATCTCATGGCCATGCAATATTTTTTTCTCCTATGTCACCAAAGGGGGGTATGCTTCAGGAAGCCAGATCTTTTAATCAGGCCTCGGAGGTGAGAGTGCAGCGCCCTATTGTCTAAAGCAGCATTTGTATTTCTTGTTTTGTCGCAGTGTGAGCGAACACTGAAGACATATAAGACTGACATCGGCGCATGAAGTCGGCATTTGCGGGAGTGGAGCCAGTTTACTGATCAAGCTTGTGCCTCATTAGCGCTTCAGCAACATTTCATACAGTTCCAGTTTGGGAGGTTTTTTGTGACGCAAATCAATTCAGTTCAATAAATTTTTATATAGTGCCTTTCACAACAGAGTTTAAACATAGCAATTTACGTGGGTGTGTTGTAATACAAAAACATGACAAAAGGGATTAGAAAGATATTGAAGAAAGAAAGCCAAATGACAACAGAGGAGAGGTTAATAGGTTGCGGTAAATAGGGTGATTCATATGTCTAGGAGTTCTTTCCAAGAGAAAGTAATTTTAAAAAATGTTGACAAAAAAAAACATTTTGTGTCAACACAGCATGTCTGCAGCTCCGGATGACATCACCTTCCGTGAGGGTGAATGAGCCTGATGTAGGCATAACAATGTAAATCAAAAATGTGTTAAACTGCCTAATATACAGTAAATGGCTTCTGTTACAAGTTATGTCTTCAAAGGTAAATATGTAAAATTCCCTTTGTAGGCTTAAAATCAGGGGTGTCAAACAGTTAACGAGCCGTGCTGGAACCAGTCAAATCCAGTGCAAAGTAGACAGTTCTTCAAACTGTGACACATCTACTAGACAGAACTGCTCTCAGGCTTAATTAGACAGCTACCGTTCCAGATTATCTATCACTGCATAGTTATTCACAGTTACTCAGTAGTGATGAAGAAAGAAAACACATGAAAACTTGTCTGCAACCTCAATTCTTGTCAGACTTGATGAAAGACTGCTGATCATATATGTCTTCACAAGCTGAAATCTTCAAATGCAAGCTGTGCTGTTTCTCTGTTCAAAGAACCTTTCAATAATGTTTTTTGGTTATCTTTCGTACATCTGTTGTCGCAAACTTGCTAAGGGTTTAGGTTAAAAGCCCCGCGGTGTCATTTCATAATGAGCTTTTTCTGTTTTAAGCTTAATGAAACACTTCTGTCCTTAAAGAGCTGGCCCTTAATGCTTTCCATCAGCATATTAAAAAGGATGCGTCAGGAAAATGAGGGTCGGGGTACAAACACTGTATGTACTTTTCAGCACACGTGAGACCATGGAGAATATGTCACTGTTAATCCAGGGCTCGGATTGGCCACATAGCAATGTGGTTTTAGTTAAAAACTGCAAATGTTAACCTGGGATTGGTCTGAAAGTGCACCTCAAAGGCAATTTGATTAAGATAAATGACATAAGAGACATGGAGGGGAGAGGCCAGAGGCAGGCCTTACTATCAGTGACATCCGTTTATCTACAGACGCTCACTGGCAGCTCTATGAACCCTGATGAAACAGGAGGATATTAATAATTGTTTGCAGGATACACATCTGTCTGGACAGCGGTTGTAACCAATTAGTGAGGAGCCGTAATTTCAACCCTTACTGGAACATTTTGAAAGCTTTTGGCAGCACCTTTGCAATCTTGAAGAATTTTTAGTACCTGAATGCCAGTTGGCAATATTCTTGAGTATCTGAGCCGGAAGGGGTTTAACAGACATTATCCAGGTTATTTGGTTTTATTTGCTTTTAACTGTACCCAAAATCCCTAAATTAGAATTCAGTTTATCTGAGAGTTTGCAATGAAGCTTTTGGTCTCTATCGTCCTCTTGGTCCTGTGCCGATTGCCAGGCTAAAACACTAGCATGATACTCATGAATGTTCAGAGATGGTTTTCCTTCCTGGTCTCCATATAGAAGTATTTGTAAACACAATATTTTAAAATGAAATGAAATGCACAAAAATGGTGCAATTGCACTTATTTTCAGTTCAATCCTGTGCTGAATGCTTATGAGCTAAACCACTATCTATCCTTGTAATATTTGCAGTTATTTCTGTTACATTGAAGAGTGTACCTAGAAAATCTACCCCTCTTTCCCCCCTACCTTATGTATTCATGGCCCCTGTCAAGCACTGGGCCCCTGAATCTACCAGGGTATCCATGCCCCTCTGATAGCCCAGGTTGCACTAATTCTGATTGTCATATAGGAGCATTTTATATTAGGAACGGGCAGTATTAATGACTGGCTGTGTGTGTATACTCTGTGAGCACGTCACAATATATCAGTGAGTATTTTTAAACCCGCGAGTGTGAGGATGACACGCCACTGCTCGGCATCATGCTTGCGTCACTGCAGACGAGAATATCTTAGCGCCTCTGAGTGTCTGGAGATGCAGTTGTTTTGCCCAGTAACACCTGGTCCACTGCATGTGACAGTGACTCATGATGGATGCACAAAATCACATTTGTTCGATTTTAGGATGCTAATGCTTATCAAGGATGCTAATTGCTTTTTTTTCTACGGGCACAGCAGCAATGGGGCTTCCAACATTTGGGGACAAATTTCGGTCATTGGTCACCCAGAAAACTACAATCTAGAATAACCAGACGGTTCTGAAATTTATCACACGTTAAAAATGTAACCCATGTTACACTTATATATGGACTTCATTTAGAGTATTGTTTTAAAAAATCAAATTAGACAATTTGTCAGTAGCAATGTGATGTAAATTTTAAGCTGAAGGAAGCTAATTTGGCCCTTTTCTCTGTATTGGGAGTGTTGCGCACAGTGTTGAGGTCTATATTTATATTTAAGGGCTGCTCTGCTGCTCTCAATTGGCTGATGCTAGAGTCACATGCAGTAAGTCAACGCCCTGAAAGTCAATGTTTCTAAGCAAGAAACTACAGGGAGGGCTCTGCTGCACCAGGAAGTGGTAGAAAAGTGACAAAATGCAACAGTGAACAGTGACGTACACACAAACAAATGTCCCAAAGCAAATTTTTACAAAGAATATTGGATTTCTATTCATTTCTGTTTTATTATCTTTAAATAAGAATAAATGCATTTATTTTGAGCATTAATATTTTATTGTATCGTTTATTTTCTGAGACACTTTCATAGCTCATTTTTGCTGTAAGTTATAAAATAACAAAAAAAATGTGAACACAAATTCCTTAGATTATATATTTCCATATATTAATGTTTTTAGAAGTAAATGAGAACTAATATTTTTAAGTAAATCATTTAAAAATATTAATAATGTCATTGACCATAAGAGAATATAATGTTCTGGAAACTTAATGACAAGAAATCCATAACTTGCCTGTTGTGATTTTTTAAGTAATGTCATTTTTTTCTGTAGCTGTATTCAGAAGAATCTTTTCATCACCATTGGACCCATTTAAATTGAAATATTCCAGCACCTGATTGAGGCATTCCATTGCTATTGACCAGGCTTTGCATTGCACAAGATCTCCTGGCACCTGAGCAGTTTAGTTTTCCTACGCCCCCTTGGGACCCTCATGGGAAATGAATTGTTGTAATTGGGGAGTAGCGAGTGCGTCTAAGATGTCTGCGGAATAAAGACGCGTCACTGGATTAGCATCTGAGCCGCTGTTTCAGCTTCTTCTAGTCAGCCAGTGACACCTTGAGAAGGACGCTAGACGCTCTGTCCTCATCCAGCCTGTGATTTTCATCTTTCAAAATGAAGAATATGAAGATGGCACCGGTTTTCCTGTTTCTCACTGTGGTGCACATCTGCTGTGGTGAGTTTCGTTGAATATTGTTATTAAGGCACCTGCAACCTCACCACACTTCTGCTAGTTCTGGGAAACCCACCCATACTGTACTTCTGCTCACATGTCATTTCTCTCTGCTCTTCTTTCTGTGTTTTTCATCAGTTCCATCAGTAGGAAGTGAGTGTTCTTTATTTTAACTTTTAAACCATCTGCGGTGTTAATGTGACTGGTTACATTTTATTAATTGATTGTAGTGGGGGAACTGATTTTTCTTTTGTAATAACATAGTATAAAATGTCCTTGACATGTAGCACATAATTTATAATTGTTATACTTGATATAATACTGGTGTAATGTCTTCTGTAGTTAGATTTCCAACATTTTAACACGATGTCATGAAGAAATGATCACTGATTCTTATTAATCTTGGTTGAATTTATTTCAATTAATTCCCTGTGAATAGCACAAGCCGACTACGCCCCTTATTTTTTTGATAATGGACCAGGCAGCCGTAGTGGGAACATGGCTTTATACAGCCTTTCAGAAGATACTCCCATTGGTAAGTCCTACATCAAAAGGGGCCACTTGTACAAGGTAGTCAAATTAGGAGAAATACTTTGTCCCGCTGAGTGAGACAAACTGTTGTGAGTTTAATGAAAATTGAAAGTGCATGTCTTTCGCAACCCACTCAGCTAATTATAGGCTTACAGACTGACTAATGCCCTCCAGAAGCGCAGGGATGGTTTTGTTTACCTGACAGCTGGGTTGTAGATACACTCCACACATGAACGAAGAGGAATGATTAAATTCACAATGGTGAAATGACAGACCACATAGGGATATTATATGGATGCTTCAAACATTCTTTTTTGCATGTCTTTTACAAATCATTTACATACCTACTGCATCGCATCTTCTCTTGTCAGCACCATGTTTCATTGTATAGGTGCGTTTAGTAATATCTTTCCCTGATCTGCCATATTTACATTTTCAAATGTCGATCAATTCCCATCCATTGTCATTCAGGATCACACATATATACCCTCAATGGAAGTGACCCAGAAAATGATCCAGTGAGGTTTGGGTTGACCTTTGATAAGGGGTCCAAGGAATATTTTGAAGTGGATCCTAAGACTGGGAATGTCACCCTCATTGAGGAGCTGGACAGAGAAGTACGTATGAATTTAAAATACCTCCAGAGGTGTCTGTAGTAAGTGCTTGGGTTTTTTGGTTAACAGCGGGTTAACATTTTGGTTAACGGCAGATTTCCTTTGGCTTTATTAGAAACAAGATGAAATCGAAGCCCTTGTCAGTATTACAGATGGACGCAACAAAGTAAGCCCGACAACAGATTCCAATGCTTTTTTTGGTGGTTTACAATAGATGAGAATTCCCTGCAGCGAATATCTTTTTGTTCCTTGCCTTTGCTGTAGGTGGTTGAAAAAGTAAGAGTATTTGTCACGGACGCCAATGATCAGCAACCAGAGTTTCAAAATCTGCCCTTTGTGGTAAATGTCCAAGAGGTATGTATACTGTAAAGAATGTTTTTTATTGTAGATCTATTTTTTAAATGGAGACAAAACAGAAACCATGCTGCATAACAGATTTAAATGCCTTATTGAGTTAATTTTAGGCGACTTTTTATTTTCATCTAGGTCAGTGTGTGTAAGCATAATTATATATGTTGAATGGAATATTGGGTAGTAGCTTCATACCTTGATTTGTTCTCAGGACACAGCTACTGGTAGCAGTATTTACAAAGTTCTGGCTCTGGACAGAGACATGGGTTCTGGTGGAAGTGTGACTTATTACCTTCAGGTGAGAGCGTCTGGGATCCGCTGGGATCCAGGGGGTTGGCGGGGTGTAGGACTGCCTTTGATATGAAGGCCTTTGGCAGGAAATTAGTGCCACACTGGGGGATAAAATGAATTAATCTCTCGGTGTGGGAAATGTAAATACACTGTGAGGTAAGTACATTTAATTTCAGCCAAAAAGAACAGTCTGATACATACTTTTATGGTCCAGGATTAAATTTCAATTACATTTGGATGCAGTTCTGAAGGCTTAGCAGCGGCCTGGGTTTGCCCGTAACCGATTAGGAATATCAGTCGGCACTTTGTGCCTGGCAGTAATGTGATGCTGGCACAGTGTAAATTGCGGACTAACCCGGTGCCCTGACTCTGTGACTCTGTGAGAGTCTCGCCGAATGATTAATCTAATGTTTGCCACAGAATCATAACCATGCTGGTGGGCTGGATCCTGGGAATCTGAAAAGTGTCATTTAGGCGGAATGACAGATTTTGGGAGAGGCATTGAGCTACACGCATATACTTGCAGGATTGGCATCAGAACGTGAAACACGAGAAATCGAGCCCCTGTATTATTAAATATTTAAGATTAACCCCTGCACTGGGATACTTAGTGTGGATAAGATGTACTTGAACAAATGCCAAGCGCCAGTTTGTTTTCCAAGAAATCAAAATTTCTAGTTAAACTCCTGTATCGCTGATAGATGTGAAATATATCCCACGGCCCTGCAGTAGTCAAGCTCCTTGGAAAATGCCACCCCTTCCTCATCTATCCTACTTTGTTGAAACCCTCTTGGTCACCAAAATCTCCTGCATGGCTCTCTGTACAAACCTTGGATGTCTATATAAATGCATAACGGTAAGGTGTGCTGTGTGCCACATACGTTATTACATTGTTGTGAATCTTTCTCCTAATTCAGAGTAACCCTATGAACAAGTTTGCCATAGATGGGCACAGTGGGGTCCTTCGAATAAAACCTGGTGAGACTCTCGACTATGAGGCCTGCAGAAGCCATGACATCAAGGTGCTCGCCAAGGTGAGCAGACTTAGGACGTTTTTACGAGGTATTCTGTCAAAAATAATGAAAAATAAATTTTACAATAAAGTGGAGTAAAAGAGTAAAAACGGTGCCATCAATAAACAGGACAGTGATAATTATGCAAAGGGTTGTCGATATACATAGCAATTAATGTATCCATCCATCTTCTAATGACTAATCGGGGCTGGGGGGCATAGAGGCCATCCCAAGCAGCATTGAACACAAAGTTAGGGTACAATTTGGGTTAGATATCAGTCTGTTGCAGAAAACATTTCTGTTATATGCAGTATATGAATACCCATTTACTTAGCTGAATTTTTCATTGAGTGATTGATTGATTGATGATTGATCTCTTCAATATAATTCACAGAATTTACAATGACCACAATATTTAAAGCCTTTCACTGCGTGACTGTCATTATTGATAGATTTACAAAAGGGAGTGTCTGTAGGAATATACAATATAAATATATAATAAAAAATGTAATTAAAACAAATATTATGTTCCCTTTTTATGGCTTATCTGGTTATTGACGGTGTATAAAAGGTGTAGTGGGCTGGAAGAGGAACGCACGGCTCCATATTCAGTTTGCAACATGTCGAACTGTCTTTCTATTCTCAAGGATGGTGGTGGAAAATTCAAAGGAAAGTACCTAGTGATGTCATCATCAGCTACTGTGACAGTCAATGTAATTGACACCCAAGACACTCCCCCCACCTTTGTCGGCACCCCATACTTTGGATATGTCTATGAAGTCTCAGTTCCAGTAAGTGGTTATGAAGATCAAATAACAAGGTTATTGAGATTCCCCCCATAGGATGTATGAAACATTTTATAAGTGATATAATGGATATTATGTACAGTACAATATATGTAGTCATATTCCTTAGAATATAAAAGGCAATCGGTTATTCTTAACTGAAGCGATCATTTCATTTGTGATTTAGTGATTCACATTCAAATAATATCAATCCGTCTTTTGACTATTTACCTTTTACAGACCACAAGATTCAAGTGAAATTGTGAATAAAATTTTTAATTGGTGATGTGCATATTTAAATATTCATCTCTATCTATGTGTTTCAGGGTTCTGAAATATTCACTGTTTATGCTAAAGATGGAGACCAGGGTAACCCACATCCTATTCATTATGCAATTATTAATGGTAAGTAACAAAAAAAGGGTATAAATACCACTATTCCAAATTTGTTCATATTTTCACAGAACAGTTGCTGGGTTTCCACGGCACACTAATAATACTTAAGTGTGAAGTGTGTTTCACTTCTGGGCCTGATAACATTTATACACTCTTTCAATATTATTGAAATTTTTCTTTTGGTTATTTATGAATCATGTGCCCAAAAAACAGAGTATTTAACGTCATTCAGTTATAGAGCTACATTTTTAAAAATAGAATGAAAAATTTGCAAACCAAATTATATTTCAAAATACATTGTACTATCCTTTAGCATTGATTAGTGTTGCTGAAACACATTTTTTTAATCATTAGTGATTTTTGTTTGTTAGCAAAATGACTTTTCTTGTACTCTATTGCGGAGTTTTTCCAGTTTTCTTATTTAGTCCCTTTCTGTCATATCTCACTCAGGAAGTGATGACGTTTTCACCATAAACAGCACAAGTGGATGTGTCACTCTAATTACTTATCCTATTTACCTTAATAAAGAATTTTTTGAGCTGAAAATAAAGGTAGGTCTATGCTGCTGAACATCATTATACGATGCTCTTTCAAACATTGACCTACTGCTGATGTTATCTTGGGCCAGGCACTGGGGAAACAATTTAATTTTAATGCTGATTTAATCTATGTAGACGCAGATATGAGTCAGGTGGTCATTGGTAAATAACAAAATTAAATATGGATACTGGGTATGCAGTATGCTGACATTGTGTTGATACCCAACTTGAACAGTAATACATGCAGAAGAATAATTACAGTTTCGATATTTCTGGAAACATTTAGGCAATGAACAAACATTAAAAACCTTTAAAAACAATTTTAATAAACCACGAATGTATTTAGGCTGAATTCCTTTAATAACATGTTTTTTTTAATATAAATTAAAAAAGAAAACATTAAAACAACAAAATTATAGTTCAACATAAGGGGAGCTAAGTTATGCTTGGTTATATGGAGAAGGGTTCAATTACAGATGGTTAGAACTGCAGAACAGTAGATAATCTAGAATGGTGTATTACTCTGGCTAGGTTGTGGCCTCATATGTTTTGCCAAAGTATCATTATTAACGAATGACTGGCATCAAGTGTACTCTGCAGATGACTTTAGATCAGTTTTAGTACTCCTTATGACTGGATGCCATGATAATATGTTAGCGTGTTGTAGTATTCCATATGGCTAGATGCAGTGGTAATATGTTAGTGTGTTGTAGTACTCCTTATGACTGGATACCATGATAATTTGTTAGCATGTTATAGTACTCCATATGGCTGGATGCAGTATTAATATGTTAGTGTGTTGTAGTACTTATATGACTGGATGCAGTGGTAATATGTTAGCATGTTTTAGCATTCCATATGGCTGGATGCAGTGGTGATATATGTTAGTGTGTTTTAGTAGTCCTTATGGCTGGATGCAGTGGTAATAGGTTAGTATCAAAATGGACACTGCAGGCATCAGAGCTGGGTGAAGGTGGGGAGCTGCTGGACCATACTACTGCCACGCTGACCATCCGAGTGGAGGACCTGAACAACCACCCTCCCACATTCTATGGGGAAAACGGGCCGCAGAGCCAGTTCGAGCTGACCATGTACGAGCACCCGCCGGAAGGGGAGATCCTGAGGGGCTTGATGATAACCGTCAACGACTCCGATCAGGTAGGCTTGAGTACCTTCTCAGCTAAGTCAAGGTGGAGTTTGTCACATAAAGTGAAAGGAGCTGGGGGTATCTGTCTGAAATATCGTAGAGGTACCCATCCTTCTTCTCATACCCCCATGACCCTGCATATGACAACTGGGCATAGAAAATGGATGTATGGCTGAATGTAGACAAAAAAGTTCAATTCCCATGCATGTTTTTGCATTAATTCTTCAGATCAGTGCTGTTACTGTCAGGCAATAGACTAATGCATTCAATGGCCTGTAGAGAAACAGTCTGCAAGCAATTCTGCAGCACTAACTACAGACTCCCAATACATTTGTATCATAATTTAATCTAGCTGCATCTTTCTGCTTGTTAGAGGCTGGATTATTTTATCATATAGGTTTCTCTTTCTAAGGGAAATACTTTGCTATTGAAATATTTTCTAGTGAGAGATGGTGTTATGGCCCCAGTAGCAAGAAACACAGTTTAAAGTTTATTTTTCAAAATGATTTCTTATTCATAATATAAATGATACGCTTTATGGGTGAAGTTAAACATTGTAAGTTATGTAAATAGCTGTTCCAGAGCTTCACCTTTGCTCTGATTGCTTTGGATTATGATTACAAAATGATATCAAATTGCATAATTTCCATTGTAAGCTCCAAACCCCAGGAGTGAGCTGTTTATGGCTTTTTTCTTCAACAACTAAATAAATAAAGAAATAAGCAGTCATAAGCAGGTTTCTTTCTGCATTTCCATATGACTGCACATAGGCCATCATCACAGGAATTAGTGCGTTTTCCTCTTTTAGAACACTTAGGAAGAATGCAGCTGAAGCAGCATAGAAAAAAACCTAGTTCACAGGAAAGACATTTTTTTTGTTAAAGTAACAAATAAAAACCCACTGTTGGCATTGAATTTTTGTTTGCCATTTGTGCTGTATAATAATCCTTAGATTTCAGTAAAATTAGGTCAATATGGATTTATTTATAATTTCAGAGGAATTACAAATGTATCTTCCATCCATCCATTTATTTTCTGAAACCACTTAATCCCGACTGGGGTCGCGGGGGGTACCGGAGCCTATCACAGGAACAATGGCTGCAGATGGGAACCAGCCCCGGGCAGTCGCCAACACACCGCAGGGCGCAAATGTATCTTAAGCATCATTATGTGTTCCTGTGTAAACATGGCTTCTCCGGCAGGGTGCGAATGCTAAATTTAACTTGAGGCTGGTGGGACCGAGCCACGTGCTGCGGGTGGTACCACAGACAGTACTCAATGAAGCGCAGGTCACCGTGATAGTGGAGAACTCCGCCGCCATCGACTACGAAAGACACCACTCTCTGGCATTCAAGGTACGAACGCTGCTCTAAAAACAGCTTCACTCCCAGCTGTGAATTACAGCCGACCTCCATCATCAGGATAAGACTCTATTCTTTTTCCATATTCCCGATTTTATCTGCTAAAAGGCTGGTTTGCCAGCTCTCACGCATCTGGTGTGACACTTGCACTTTCAGACCCTCATGCTCAAGCAAGAAATCTTACTGCAAATCTACATTATTCCATTATAAACCTAAAATTATCTACATCAAAAGGTTGGTGAAGTTTGCAAACCTGTTACATACATGTAAATGTGTGTACATGTGTGTGCAAACTTTTCCCACTCCAGTCAGCTGACCAAAGCTGGGAACCTTGACAATATGTTCTTCTGGAATGTTAGCTCAAACTATTATAGTTTGTGGCCTTATTAATACAAAAAAATATTAACTTGTTATATTACTGCAGGTGAATTTTTCACTCTATTACTATATCATGTTCCATCATCTAACCACTTATTCCAATTTGAGTTTGGAAGCTTTGCTGTCCAAAAAATACCAGAATGTTTTAATTTCTGTACCCATGTTCCTCGTTGATGTCTTTCCAGTTCTGCCTGATTCTCTGTGCTTTTTATGTTTTTACCCAGTGCTTTAACTGATGGTATGCCAGCATCCAGTGCCCTTGAAGCCCATATCCGGGACCAGGAATAGACAATTCAAAGGCATCAGCGGCTCTGCCAGCCTGGGTCTCGCAGAGCGCCTCCCAAATTAGACCTTATGTATCTGTTGATTGAATGAATTTGCCAGCCTCGGTGCATTATCTGGACTCCATGCTGTTATTAGGTGTTGTTATACCACTTGGCTGTAGAATATGTGTAGACGGGGGGAAAAAAGGTGTGACTTTTCGAAGAGAATCTCTCTTTTTTGTTCATTAATTTTATTCAGAACAAAATTTTAAATTCCCTTTCTAAATTTGCATTGAAATTAACTTTGCCGTCCACCTGCACTTTTCTGCCATCTGATCTGTTACTGCAGTGTTACAAATAGTTGTTGTTTATCTTTGATATTTATTTATTCATTATTCATTACTCTGCTGCTTACATCATTGCATTATATGCATTCCGTCATTGTTTGAATTTACACTGTTACACTGAGACCTGAAGATCAAGGCTTGGAATTGTTGACCGCTCCCGTGCACTGCTGTTGCTTGTGTTGTTCATCACGCCATTTTACATGCCTGGAATATCTACCCACAGCTGCTTGCTGTTGAGATTGACACCCCTGAGAGATTCAGTGCGACCGCTGACATCATCATTCACCTGCTGGACACCAACGACAACATTCCGAAGTTCTCCTCAGAATTCTACATTGCCAGGATCCCCGAGAATTCCCCCGGCGGCTCCTCTGTCATATCCGTGACAGTGAGTAATGCCGACTCCACTTCATTCAAGTTACATAACAAAACGAAAGGCAATGCACAATGCACATCAAACAAAACTGGCAAAAAAATATCATTTGAAAAAAATATTGTTTATGTCAATCAAGCAACAAACATGATTAAAAAAAAACAATTGTGTAAAATCGCATTAATTATATTCTTTAGAGGATTGTTCTTTAGAGTATTACAAAAGTATTCAAACTACAGAATATTAATGATGTGGTAATAAAACAGTGAAGTAAACTTTCAGTAATAAATGTGTAAGCACACACAGAAAACAACTCTCCCAAGGTTAGCTTTAAACAAAAAAAAAGTCAAACCATGAAAATAACTTGATGGAAGATAATTGCATTGACAGTAAGTAGGGTAAAAACCAACAGAAATCCTCTTTTCAGGGCTAAAACCTCAACATATGTTGCAAAAAATTTATTACAGAGCAGCTGCAATCTGCAAAATGAACAGCAAACAGATGTCCTTGGTCTGTGGCTGAATTAAAGTGCTATATATTGACTTCTCTGTACATTATGGAGTACATCTCCCAGCAGGGACCTTCCCATCCTGTGTGCGGCATCTCCAGCAGTGTTTGCTCCATGTCATCTACTCTCTTTCTAATTTCTAGGCAACTGATCCAGACTCTGTTCTGTGGGGCAATGTAAAATACACCATATATGGATCAGGAGCTGATCTGTAAGTTGAATCGTCATGCCTTTCATGAAATACCAGTGATTACTGATGTAAGTGAAATTCACAGTGACCCCCAGCAAGTGTCGTGCCAGGTCATCAGGTTAAATCCTGCAGATATGATCAGTTACGCTATATCAGCAGTTTGTCATGACTGTGTATCCAAGAGGAATAAGAGAAATACCACGAGCCCATTAAGGGTGATTTTACATAAGGCTACAGAATGCTAGCGGAGATGCCAAAAAGCTCAGTCAATAACATGGAGATTATTTCTTGGCTTCTTTAGTTTTCCATGCCTATACTGTAAAATTGCTCAGTCATAATTCTTTCATATTCTGTAGTCCTGGCACTAAGTTTTTGTGTGTGTGGAAATGATGACGGGCAACACATTTGTCTTCTATGCATCCCAATCTTCTGACATTTCAGCATCTGTAACTGCTGAGGCTGTGCTTGATGCTTTGTTGCACTACTCACTTTCAAAGTGGTACTGAAGGGTGCCGAGGAGTTTTGGTGGCTGTTACTCCGGTAACGGAAGGGACTATTGTTTGAAGGTAGTCTGTTGTGGAGCAGGGTTGGGTCATTCTCTTGCTCACTTGGCTCCCTGCTGCACAAACAGCTTACTTAAAGAAGGGCCCAGCAAATCTTCTAATTGGATTAGAGGAAAAAATAGACCACAGGGGCTGTCTCAGGCAACAGGGCCAATTAGCGTGCACTGTGACAGCTGGGGGCGGTGGGGGTGGGGGGGGGTTTAGGAGGATTCTGGATTTTGTGCAACCAAGGCAACATATATTGATATGCAAATCGAGGCTCAGATATCACATCAAAGCAGGTGTCCAATTATGAAAGTGAGAAATCTCACAGATACAAGACAAAGTGCTAATTTTCGCAAGATAAAAGTTGTTAGAATGTAGAAAACGCATGAATATGCTGCTTATGGTGCCAATCTAATATGCGACAGAGGCTCTATTTTGGGATCAGTATAAATTATAGTCACATTATTGACCCACCATTGCATGTAACTGGGACGCGTCTGAGGAAGTGTCTTTGCTTGTTTTGATCCCAACATAGTATATATCCATTATCTTTCTTTATGAATGGTCTTTCATACTATTGAGTGGAATTACTCCAGGCTGAGTTACATATGCCATCATATCTCCTTTCAGATTTATCATTCACTCCACATCAGGCGTTATCTACACCCAGCCCTGGGCAGCCCTTGATGCTGAGGTGAAGTCCAAGTATAACTTCTATGTGAAGGCGGAAGACGCAGAAGGAAAGTACAGTCTGGCTGAGGTTTTTGTCACGGTTCTGGATCAGAATGACCACCCGCCAGAGTTTGATGACAACATCTTTGAAAAGACCATGGTTATCGGGGACCCTGTTAAAATAGAGGTTTGTCCCTTTAGAACTCAAGGTCACTCAAGGTCAATGTATAGAGGCAGTCCTTGGGTTATGAATGAGATCCGTTACCTAAGCCTGTCTTTAAATCTGGTAGGTAAAAAAGAATAATAATAATAATAATAATACGGTACATAATACAGACACTCCCTACATAAGGACCTACCTGTTTAATGATGGCCTGGACTCTCCGACCAATCTGAAGAAATGACAGGGTGCCATTTCAGCATCAAGTGTTTCCTTGCTTATTGCCCAATTTGCTTCAATTCTAGTCATAGGAGCGGAACTTGGTCATTAAATAAGGAGTGTCTGTAATAATAATCATACAGTAATAATAGAAGTAACTTCATGCTGTACCTTGAGCCAATGGACTGCTGAAGCTGCATAATGTTCTCATGAGCTTCACAAAGTAGTGCGTGATTTTGTCATTACGAAGCAGTGTATTTAACTTGAATTTTTAATGTAATACACTTTATGGCAGTCCCTAAGTACAAGTTGTCTGTGGGTTCGATGTTCTTAATAACACACATCTTTAGTAAAATAGGCTGCTCATAAGTGTGAGTTGTCCATAAACTGGACGTTCTTAACCCGGGATTCCCTTTATATAAAAATCACGAAAATGACCACGGTCAGGTTTCTGAACCATACATGTATTTCAGGCCGTCGATGACGATGCAGAGGAACCCAACAACGTCATTGAGTATTCCATCATGAAAGCTGACCCAGGTGACATTTTTGATATCAACATGGACACGGGAGAGATTGTGCTGAAGTCATATATCAAGTCCATGGACATCGTGCAGAACATCACCAAGCATAAGGATTGCACCTGGTCGCTGGTGGTCCAGGCAAGAGACAGAGGCTCGCCGTCCTTCAGCACTACGGCAGTAGTGAAGATTGACCTCACAGAAGCGGTAAGAGGGCCAGAAATGACTTTGTATTATTTTTGAAGTATCTAATTTTACTGAACAATAAATACAGTGGTACCTCAGTTCTCAAACTCATTAGAACTCAAGGTTCTTAAAAGTCGAACCAACCAGTTCGAAAAAAAAATTACCTAGAACTTGATCTGAATCTCAGAAGTCAAACCGTGAACGCCAACCAAAGATAACTTGTACGCGCGGCGAAATGAGTTACACGGCATGTGTCTTAGTGGAAACAAAGGGTAACGCTTCAGTCTCAGCCTCGCATTCGCTGTGATAGCATTGCACATGTTTACACTAGCTGAATACATATATTTAGACAGTAAAAATACATTTAGACAATGATAGACAGTAACAGTAATTA
>JABFEA020000044.1:9317369-9339184 GCA_019775915.2 Cyphomyrus plagiostoma
TGAATACATATATTTAGACAGTAAAAATACATTTAGACAATGATAGACAGTAACAGTAATTACTATTATATAATAAACTACATTTAAAAATAGAGATTTCTTATTAATTATCTTAATATTACTAATAAACCATCAATACATTTAATTATAATAATATTGTCGTGCCGAGCGGGGACAGAACGGAGACAAAGGCTCAGATGTCAGGGTATCGGGGAATACAGGGTTTAATTACAGGTAAGGCAGGCAAAACGCACACGGACAATACAATGACCGGACCGGGGAAACAAACTGAAATGTGGACTAAATACAGAAGGCTAATGACAACAGCCAGAAACAGCTGATCACACAGGGATTCCACACGGGGTAAACGAGGGGACACATGAAAGGAGCAGACGATCGGGGCAGGACACATTGTTTGGATACATTTAATTTCTTACTTTACAATTTACTGTTTTGATAAATGTGCTTAAATGTGTTTAGTACAGTATATGCTCTTCTTGTGTAACTGTGTGTCAATTTGTGTAAAATTTTGGGACCGGGAACCAATTAATTGGTTTTCCATTATTTCTTATGGGGAAAATTTGATCACAACTAGAACTTTTTAACATTCGATCCGGAGTTCTGAACGGATTCAATTCGAATTCTGAGATAACCACTGTATTCACAGTGGGTGTGGTGTTTGAAATAGAACCCAATAAAACCATCTCAAACTTAATTCCTTATCATGACATGCAAGCACCATGTGTATGCATGGTCTTCACGAAAATTTGGTGAAATCTAGTCTTATTGCATGAAAAATATTGGTTGTGTTCTATTTATTGTTGCTTTGTTTTTGACCCATGCAGCTAGTTATAATGAATTTTATGTCATGATCAAAGCTTGCTTTGAGTCTGGTACAAAGAATATTGTACAAGTTTTCTTTGTGTTGCGCTTTCAGATCAAAGCCAGAATGGTTTCCTACTTCTTGGGTCTCAGAAACCAACCTTGGACTGTTTTTCAAATTTGTCTCAGCATTATAATTTCTGCCATTTCAATGACTGTCTTCATTTCTACATTTATTTATTGTAAAACTGTTAAAAAGTCTCGTGTTGGTCCCCAGGGCAATATAATAAAGATTATACGGAGACAGATTTCATGATAACCAACATCAGGCAAATTATGAAATTCCTAGGATACCAGAAACACAATTTTGAGGATTTTGTTTTGTCTGTAAAAGAGTACTAGAGCATAGTTTAGAAGGTAAATGAATAATTATTGAGAATATTTAAATAGATGTCAGTTCCAAATCTTGTTGGAATTATATTTATATTTTAGCACTAAATACCAAATCATATTTAATTCTGGCAGAGCAGAGGCATTGCCAAAGTTTACTTAAATTCTCATTTAACATTACTGTTCATTTTTTTATGTTGCTACTAGAGTGAATAACATTTTTATAAACTGTTTGTTGAATAACCAAGGTAATGTGGCACATCACTTCACCCTAAGCTAACACAACAAATGTTAAGCACTCAATAAGACGACCCTAAGATGTTATGCAGATGAGAGACAGAGCTTGTGTACAACACTGCAGATGTTCTGTTTTAGCGTGTGGCACAAGAGGTCAATCACACAACGGAGCTATCCACACAGCAATGTAATGCTGCTTATTGTCACCTCAGTTGCTCCTATTGAGCCTTCTGAACTTGTCTGGATGTGTAATTCAAACATTGATGCCCTATAATACTGATTATACCTTAGATTCCTCGCAGTTTTGAAACAAGACTCACACTGCCAGACCGCAAGAGAAACAGCAGGCCAAACCAACTCTGAGTTTTGGTCTCGCTGTCACCCCTTACCGTCAAAAAGCAGTGTGAAAGACAAAAGCCGTTTGCTTGAATTCACCCAGACCGAGATGAGATCATTCGGATGTTTTGAAAGTGTACTTGAAGATTATTGCCTGTTTGGTCTGCTCAGATTGCCTGCAATGCCTTGTGATTGCTCTGCTGAAGCATGCCTTTTGCTTGCACGGCTTGATCATACAATAAAACAAGACCAGTCCTACAGACTTGATTAAAGATATTCTCTTTGTGCTCTTTTACAGACTCAGCTCAAGGGGCCCATGGCTGCCTTTTTAATGCAAAGTAGGGACAATCCATTGAAAGCCATAGGTGTGGTCGCAGGTTTCATTGGTTCTATGGTAGTTGTGACAGTCCTGATTTCAACAGCTATTTACATGCGCAATACAAAATCTAATAGGATAATGCCCACTCGGCGAGTTATCAGGAAGCGTCCAAAAGACTACCAGCCATGGACTTCCAAGTTGGCGTTCAAGACTCGGGCAGACCCTTCTGGAAAGTTCCTGGTTCGAGGGGGCAATGGTGAGAATCACAATGGGAACAACAATGTACGTCGCCCCCCACCTCCTCCCCCTTGTGCCCCCACTACATCCGTGCCACCTCTGTCGTGTGTCAGACACAGCGAGTGGCAACAGACGGTACCCACCGTCTCTGGAGAAGTGGCATCCAAAACCAACCGAAAGTTCCGTCGGAACAGGGATGAAGTCAGCACAGCACTGGTCTCTGAACTGAAGATGAGGTTGGAGCAAAGAATGCTGGAGAGCACCCAGACTTACTACTGACCAGTATTCTGCTGTGGCGACAAGGAAATCACACAGGAAACACAATACATGAGGCACTGCTAATCCTGCAAGAGAACTCATGGTTCTATGAGAAACAGCAGAACCAACAGGACATGCAATGTCCTGTCTTTGTATCTCTTACTTTCCTGTTAAGCAGGATAGCTTTTTAAAAGTCCATAGTTCTGGAATTTTAGGGGAGCATCTGAAAAGTCACTAACAGTCATTTGAGTTGAAAAAGCTTTTGAAAATAATATCATAACTTGATCATAACTTGTTTGACCACCAGTAGAATGACTTGATCGATGCTGATGATCAAGGATGTTTGTCCGGGCTTCTTAACACCTTGTGTTTAACAGGGACTAGTGAACTTAAAATCCGGACTGATGAAGGTCCAGTCAGAAGTTGAAGAAGTAGTTTTAGTGTATTTTTTTTGTTTGTGTGTTGGATACATTTAATATTTTCGCAGTTGTGGAAAGAGAAAGACATTGCTAAGCATTCTGATGATGAGAGTGTACACTACACTGCCATCTTCTGGATTATATCACCTCATTCTTACTGGAGAATCAAGGAAAGGAGTGGAAATCCATATGGTTCCTTTTTCTATATGACTCTGTGTGTTTTTTATGATGCTTTGATGCTTTTATATAATAATTACTGTAGAAGGGTTTTATCTAGCTAAAATGTTTTGGTTAACTAAATGAATTGTTAGCTTCCATTAATGTTGTCTGTATATACTATTGTCAGATGTAGTCAGTTGTAAAAAGAATTCTGAATTTCTAAAGTAAACGTGGAGCTTTTCACAAGCTCATGTCTACTCATTTTGAGGACCCAGGTGCTTATATAAGTGCAAACTGGGTTTTGCTTAGATTACCAGATTGATATGTCACAACGTGACACCGGTGTTTGTGTTTGCCATGCCAAATACTTGGCTTTGTATCATAATTTAGTTAGAAGCTGAAATTTATGCCCGTCTCTTTACCTGGAGTTAAAACTGAAATATATTGTGATGTTTGTGTAATGTATGAATCACTGCTGTTAAACATTATTCTAAATTAGTATTTGTGGTATACTTACAAATACTTACCCATAATGCATCACAGCATGTTTAATGTGTTGCATAAAATACTTTGTCATAAGACCTATTAGTGATGCTCCCTCTGTGATGCAAGAGGCTCCTAAGGCCTTTGTATCACCAGCACGCTGCATAAAGGTCACCTTAGCATACAACTTATTTAGATAAGTTATGTCGTTGTACTTGGTACAATGACAATAAAGGCTATTCTATTCTATTCTATTCTATAAAAATATTAGATTCTGGGGGCGGCATGGTGGTGCAGTGGTTAGCACTGTTGCCTCACACCCAGGTTCGAGTCTCCACCTGGGTTATGTGTGTGGAGTTTGCATGTTCTCCCTGTGTCGTTGTGGGGTTTCCTCTGGTCCCCCCCCCCCACACACACACACACACACACACACACAGTTCAAAGACATGCTGAGGCTAATTGGAGTTAATAAATTGCCCACGACCCAGAAGGATAAGTGGGTTGGAAAATGGATGGATAGATGTTAGAATCTCCTTAGTAGTGCCATCAGCCTGCCAAGCCTGGCACTTGTTGATTGTTTCTGAATCACCTAATTGATTTATTTCCACTTTCCTACAGGGAACCCGAATGTTGCACAGCACTAGAGTTATATCCCTAACCGATATTAGTTCATATTTAGCTGCAAAGATTTTCCATAAATGCAGTCTCACCAAAAATTAAATGGGCATCATTTACACATTATAAGCCTGTATGATATTAAAGTGAGGATTTTGCAATCATACAATATAATATGTGTTCACATTTACTCAAGGAAGATGGTCACCATGGCTGCAAATAATAGTCTAAATATTCTATACTATGTATTCAAATTTTATTCAGTGATTTCTATGACCTTTATTGTACTGCACCATAGCAGGTTGAATTGAAAGTGAATAATTATTTGAACTGAAAGTAAAATAGTGGATTAAATGAAAGTGAATTAATGAATGATGAGTGCACATACATTGCATAATCAGTTCTGTATCAAAATGCATAAGTATTAATATTGAACTTCTAGCAGCAAGTCATTGCTCTTGTTTGGTAGTTGAGCCTCACAAGTACAGGTACAGCATTGTACTAAAATTGATGCGATTGTTACTGTTTTATGAAAGAATCATGAAGCAGATTGAATCTAATGTGATCTACATGTGAACCATATATATGATATATTTCTGTATTGTCTTTGTATCTCTTATTTTCATAAATAAAGCATATCATTTTAGAAAGGCTCACAGCTCATTCTTGACAATGAAAGACAAGCTAAGATCTTTCAAATTATAACTAATTATCAACTTCAGGTTATATTCAACAATACTTAACCTATGTTAAAACATAGGCTATTACTCAGAACTGTGAAATGTTTTTACATCTAGTTGGCTTTTTCTGTTATATAAGTCAACTTTTACACTGCTGTTCATTTAAGGCTCTGTTAGGCAATAATAGCAAGGAACAGGCAGACATTCAAAAGAGTAATTTATTTCTGTGGCTGTATCCTATGCTGTCTCCAGAAGACTGAAATTAATTTGCATCACAAAACTATATCATAGATTAAACAAAATATTGTGGGCATATAAGTTAAATTATTAATGTTTTATTTAGAAATCCCAGACCTTACCCTGAAATAATCCCTGTAAATCACACATAAATGTCCTGCTTAATTAAAGTAGCCATCATTCATTATTCTTAAAATACATTTTACAATTTAAATCTTCTTTTGAAACATTGTAAGCCGTCTGCATGACTTTAAATCTTAAATTTGTAAACTCTTTTACATTACCATGCATTTCTGGCTTTATACTGATGAAATGCTGAAATATTGTTTCTGGGTTCTTTGGCTTTTGAGCATTAGGATGCTCTGTGTTAAACCAGCCAAGAAAATAATGGATGTGAGGCATATTAAATTAGTTTCACATATTATCTATTATTGTCATAAGTGCCAAAGTGCATGATATGTGTGTATTTACTCTTGTCCTTTGACCACAGGTCAAAATTTAGTTGCTAACTTCTTTGACTTTGGAACATTCAGATGGTCTATGTTCCACCTGAATAGAAAATAATGTATATGATTTAATGTGACTCAATTTCACAAATGATTTGGCAGTTTCACTAGTGCCAAAGTACAGGGTATGTGTACAGGTTTACACATGTTCTTTGACCACAAGCTAAAATTCAGGATACCCTACGTTCCACCTGCATAGAATAATAATCGACATGTTACAGTAGCTTATACCACTATTTAGTTTAATGAGTGTTAGTGGGCCGGTAATGTGTTTGTGATTTCATGTAAGTATGGTTTAAGTATGTAGCACATTGGAATGAAGTTTCAAAGTGTTGTATTTCTTCAGTAATAATCCGTTTGTTACTATTTGTTATATTTGAGACTTTCAAAAGCCAGCTGAATGTGTTAATTCACAAGAGGAGCTGCATTTTTTTTTACATTTTCACAATTTATTTGATAAAATAATTGAAAAGTCAAAATGTGCATGCAAATTCACAAACACACAATTGGGGAATGTTGAGTTTCCTTGTTTTTTGTAATATTTAATAAAGTATATACTGAGAAAATCTGTGAATGTCTGGTGAATATCGAACCCACTGGTAACTTTACTGTGGTATTCTGGGTATACCTCCCAGGTATTCTTGCTTGATAAAGTATGTGGGGTTATGCGTATCTCTACTGAAATGTTCCAGAAAGTGGGTTTGAGTTTAAACCTTAATACCAACACAGTGGTAAAGTTAGCTTTATATGCAGTTTTCTGGCTGTAATATCTCTCATTGCTTGTAATATATTTCAGTTTTTATGTATGCACTTCACATTTGATACCCCAGCTGTCTTCACACGCCACTGGCAGTGAATGGGCATAGCGCAATTAATAATAAATACGTATAACACGTAGTATCTAAAATGTATAAAACATAATATTAAAGTTAGGCTACATGGTGTACGTTGTCTCCTATAGTTTAATGCTCAGAGCACACAATATATGTCTGCATTATTTAGATGTATCCTTCCCGTCACGTTGCAGCAAACACCAAGTGGTCAAGTGTAGTGGGATCGCAAAAGTATTGCGAGGGAATGTAAAGTTATTTAAAAAATATTTTTCCAGCCTTACCCTTTAGGGGCTCCATAGACAACAAACAACAAAATTACAACAAACAGCCTAATACACTTATAAGCCACAGTGACACTTTAAAATTGTAATGGGTTAATTATAGTTCGAATATGGATTTTTCGCATCATGTTTGAACAAATGTTTGAATATCGGTTAAAAACTTATAGCCGTAGTGTAGATAGATAGATAGATAGATAGATAGATAGATAGATAGATAGATAGGTAATACAGTATAACTTATTAAATTATAGATTGAAGATTATACACTAGAAGTCGATTAAATCACACTGTGTGTTGATCAGGGTTTCTCAACCTAGTCCTCGCAGACCCACAGATGGTCCACATTTTTGCTAGCTTAGAATTGCCAGGGAATTGGGAGAGAGCAAAAACGTGGACCGTCTGGGGGTCTGCAAGAACTGGGTTGAGAAACACTGCTCTAGATATATAGTTTAGTGCTTTCTTTTTTTGAGATTATAACTGGAATTAGTGGTTTTGTCTCCACTCAACATCAAATACTTCAAAAGGAAAAAAAAGCATTCTCAATAAAAACATAAAATGTTTCTGAAAGTATCAAACTTATTTTAACATTTTCTTGAATAAATATTCAGATAGTATGTATTCTGCAAGTATATGTCAAAGAAAGGTCTTTTATACCTCAGACGAGAACTAAACCTCAACTTATTCCCTCTGTAACTCTACATAATTACATTGAATAGTTCACACTCTCATTAAAATACTATATGACTAAGAAATATTTAGTTATGGCCCTTTTTTAGAGAGCAAGTCTATTTTTGTGATGATTGCCGTGGATTTAGTAGAGCTCAGCAGTGGTCCTTTGGTCACCTTTAATTTTAAGTGATTTCTCATCGAACCTCCTCATCCCCTTGTCCTCATTAAGATCCCTGGTGGGGCCCTCGTCACTGCCTTCCTGGAGGCTGTCGAACATTCCCTGTCTCCCCCCCGGCTTTAGATTCTTCTCTCCATGCTTTTTCCTTCTACACTCCTCAGTGCAACGGTCAAGGCACCGGAAGCGGGATTCAGTGGTGCAGGCATACATCCCAGCAGGAATGGCCAGAACCATCGCACAGACGATAACGACGATGTGAATGAGCTTCTCCCTCTGCTCCAGCTCGCTGATGTCGCTGCCCGTCATAAAGGTGACACACTGACCGCTCCTGGGCTCGTGGTTCTTCAGAGACACACAGATCTCATACTTAGTGGCAGGCAGGAGGTCATTGACGGAGTAACTGTTGATCCCGGGCCCAATGTAGATCATTTCTTTCTTGGCGTCATCAATCCTTCTAAAGTGTATGGTGTACCAAGTCTCATCCGGGTTCTCCGTCACAGCGTACCACTCTAGGGTGATGCCGTGCACCGTCTGCTTGGCGACGCGGATGTCTATCAATGTGTTTTCTTCAGCCGGAGCCAAGGAGTGCACGGGCAGCAGTGCAGATGAGGTATTCAGGGACTTGATGTTCACTGTAATGCTGGTGGAGGAGTTGCCAATGATATTTATGGCAGTGCATGTGTATACACCCCTGGCAGCAAGATGCAGTGAAGGGATCACTAACTCTGACTTAATTGTGTCTTCATCCATCTGTGTCTGTATCTCTGTTAGTCCAACAAAATGACACATTTCAGTCAACAGGCAGCTTTATATTTACTAAATATCCAAAACTGCAATATTGATACAATTAGTAATTTAACTATAATTTAAGTATACTCACTAAATGCACTCATTAATTAAATACACTAGTGTTTCCCAATCTGGTCCTCGGGAACTCACAGCCTGTGCATGTTTTTGCTCCTTCCCAGACTGTCTTTGGGTCCCCAAGGACTAAATTGGGAAACACTGGTATACACTATTCATGTTATGAAAAAGTAAGAATACATCTTACCAGTGAATCCTCGTATCATTTTTAAACCGTATGTCCACTGGACTACTGGATCGGGACTCCCCTTGATTAGGCATGTGAGAGTAACATTAAACCCCAATGGTCTTGTGAGATTAGTAACTGGTGCCGTCACAACTGGCTTCATGCAACTCTTTAGTTCAACTTCATGAAAATACTTGCCAACTCTGACACCCGGACCTGTGCATGTTAAGTACAAGTTTGTTAAAATAACAGGCAGGTTGACAGATGTGATGAAACCTACAAAATCTTTCAGGCGGCAATCACATAGCCAATTGTTGTCATTAAGTGCTAACACTACACTGGTAGTGATCTCCTCGCATTTCCCGTGTTTTTCTGACCTGTGATTTAGAGCTGAGCTCAGAAAGACATCCCTAGATATGACAGTAAGCTTATTGAAAGACAAGTCTAAGTAGGTCAGCCTTGGCAAATATCGGAGAGCGTTTTCTGGTAGAACATCCAATTGGTTGTGTTTAAGGTCCAGAACCTTTAAATTTGGTGTATCCAGAAATGCTGTCCATGGGACTGAACTCAGCTTATTCCCTTCAAGTCTTAGTTCTGTCAAATTACTGAGACCCTCCAAGCTTTTTATGTCCATGACGGTAATATTGTCAAAATTCAACCAAAGGATCTCTAAGGCACTGACTTTGAAAAACGAGCCACGGGGTAGTTCAGTAAGATGTGAATTCTCTATCCGTAATTTTATTAAGTCTTCAGGCATGTTTTCAGGAATGCTTCTTAGGACAGGCTCCATGCAAAGCAATGATCTACAAAGCAAACCGTTGAAATTTGTCAAAAACATAGTCATGCATTTCTTTTTCATATAGGCTAGCTACAGAGAGAAAACAAAAAAGACTTACGGTCAATTAGTTTATGATGTTTTTCCATTTAAGGTTAACCTTATTTGCTGCTTTATGAAGGCTAGAATAATCCAAGTAACTTTAAATGAGTAACAGAAGTTTATTTATAATTACCTTTAATTTGAAAGTACCTATTTCACAATTCCTCGATGTACAATACACTTAAACTGACATCAGTGAACAGACGCAGAATAGCCTACTGACACTGATAGCGGTGTTCATCATTTCTCACGCTTCTCACATAGATTTTCTTGTTTTAAAAGGCAGAACTTACCTCCCCAAATTGTCATTTTTGCAAGAGCAACCAGACAAGCAAAATGAATAAACTGATTTAGCTTGAAAGTAAATTAAACAAATAGTAAAAGCAACATAAGAGGTGTCCATACTTCTTTACATGAACGCATGTGTAGTATTTGCACAGGACCTGTCCGCCAGCACAGTATAAGAAAAGCTTATTATCGGTAATCCGCCTTGACACAGCTCTTAAGATACCAAAGACGTAAGAAGTTGGTGATTTTAGTATGGTGGAGACACATGAAACTAAAGCTTCAAGAATCTGAGACAAAATAGATTTTCTCTTTAGATGTGAAAAAAGCAGGAGATGACCAATGCAGATTATATGTATTTACATGAACTAGTGCTTAAAGAGGAGGACACCACAAAAAGTAGTTAAGCGCTGGGGGGTGTTATGTCATACACTGACGTAGCTTATATTTACTGCACTACACTACAGCTATAAGCCAATGGGTGTTGAAATTATCTTCAAGAAGTGGCTCCATCCTTGCTTGTATGTAAAACAATATATGTCACACACAATTTTCTTGCATGTTTCATATGAATGAGACTACCTACCATTAAAATTATTAGTTATTACATCTGGAATATGATTTAGAAATCATTGGGCGTTAGTTTTGCAAAATTGCCTAAGCAAAACAAGGTCCCCCATCAATGTGTGTATTTTGTCTATCGGAATCTACATGTATGCATAAATCATCCACCAGCTACCCACCCGAATAAATAATTTCTTTCTGATTTACAGATCTGGACCTGACCACACATTACCAGTATTTCTCAATGAGATATTATATAAGCATGATGATCTGGTGATTAATTTAAAGTAAAAGTTCTTTTTTTGGTTTTTCAAATGTCTCCAAGTAGGCCTATTTCCACAACAGCCGGACCACAGCCTTACGTCTCTAATCTCTACAAAGTAAAATTCAGAATGTCACTGCAACATACCGAACCAAAACAGTTTAAAAGCAAAGAAGAAATAGTTAATACATTTTTTTAATTTGTAAAATGAAAAATCCTGTAAATGTGTGTGTAGACTTGTCCCAAATTGAAAATTTCATGCTAACCAGCTGACCAAAGTTGGCAACCCTGTATTTACAGCTTTTGTTTTCCACAGATAACTTTTGTTATTTTGTGATCTCAGGAAAATGTTGTAGTAATGTAGTAGCCATCAGATCCAAGCATTGTGGCAGCAGATATGAGAGAGACGACATGACTTTCACATTGTGATAAATAGGACATGAAAACTGGCATATTATTAGGCAGACCACCTCATTGTGGTAACTGAATCATTGGTTCAAGCCGGCTTTGGCACGTCTGTGGGTCCTTGAGGAAGGCCCTTAATCCCCAGCCCCCCCGGGCGCCACAACAAGCCAAGTTTGCTCTCACCTACAGAGAGCAAGATGGAGAAAGCGAAAAGAGAATTTCCCCCAGGATCAATAAAAAGCTATCTATCTATTATTATTATTATTATTATTATTATTATTATTATTATTATTATATCATAACGGAATCATGCAGTTTCTTCTTGGATGCAGTAAACCGTGTCGTGTTTCAACTTTGATGTATTATTTGAATACAAAGTCATAAAATGAGCTGTACACACTTAACACACAACATATTGCATGTAAAGGTGGTGAAAGCTTTTAAAACTATTTTGTCACTTTTATAAAAAATTAGGCATCATGTCATTGAATCACATGTAGTTCACTTTTTAATTAAAAAATGCTCACTACTTTGGATACTTTTTAAGCAAGGTACTTTTACTTTACTCAGATTTCTCTTTTTTGAAACTTAAATTACTTTTACATTAGGTTTTGTTATGGTAAGGAATCATGTATTCTGTGTCTAAGAATGACAACTACCTTACTCTGACTATTTACATTTTTGGCAAATAATGCCAAATACCAGGTCAAGTACTGAAAAGAAATGTATATTATTATACGTGTTTTACAGAACCAATTTATCAAAATGTTTTTCATAAATTCAAAGAGCGACACATCTCAGAAACACGTTCAGTATACCACATGTGCAATATTTGTATTATATGTCAAAACTTAAACAAGATCAACCACCAAAATTAAAGGATTGTAAAAGGATACTTTCAGAATATTTAAACAATTTAACATATAATAAATGAAATGTATACATATATACAGTTCTTTGCTGAGTTATAAAGTCAGTGCAGTGAAGGTTAAATGAGAAGGTGTAATACCTGGCACGTTAATTTCTGTGTGCACCATTACAAGTTGATCCCAGCCCTACCTGTCAAGCTTCATTCTGTATCCAGTGAAACAGTGTATCCCAGCAAACTCCACAGTGACAACTGATGTCCATTTGAAAAATGCCTTAATGAGCAAACTAAAATGCGTATTACAGTGTAACCATTAATGAACACAAAAGTTTGTGCTTGAGTTGTTTAGATAAATCTGTAAGTGCACAGCATGTAAAATGTAGTACTGTTTTACAATTATGCATAAACATCTGTCATATTTACAATGAAGATTTTTGTATTTCTTTCTTTTTCTACTTTTCTTTTGTTTTCTTTTCATGTCTTTAGCATGTGCCTTTAATAGGCCATACGCAGCAGAATTAGACAGAGTCCATGCCAATATGACCAGCAAGAAGATAAGTACTTTAACCAACAGCAAAATTCTAATTTTAAAAGCATTCTTTTGATAATTCCATATGCAGGATCAGTGTAATATGCCGCAGTCGCTGCACTAACCTACAGGTCTACAATGAAACTGCACCGAGCAGCAAAACTGCTATTCTTGAAAATGTGAGGTGCTGCTGGTGGTCATCAGCAGAAGTACTCATTTGGCTGCCCCTCAGCTCTGACAGTTGCCTCTGAGTCCACACTTGACCTGGCTGAAAGGAGTCGATTGGACTCGTCTAGGTTCAGCCTTGTCAGGTACTCTCCCTCCAGGCCCTTTGCATTTGTTGCCGGGGACAGTGTCTCAAAGGTGATGTATGAGTCCTGCGGGTCTTTTGAGCTTCTATCCAGGAGTTTCTTGAGGCGTCTCTTCAGTGCCCCGCAGCAGACGATCAAAGTCAGAGGAACGGCGATCACACAGGCAACAGTGATCACAACTACGTTAATGAGCTTTTGGGTCCCACTGGCACTAGCTGCCTCATCTGTTGAGAAGATTACACACTGCTCCTTTTTTGGAATCAGCCCCTTTACACACACGCAGGCAATGTACTTTGTCCTTGGCTTCAGTCCCTCAATGGTGATCCTGTTCTTTCCCGGGCTGACGTTAATCTGCCGCATGTCCCGCTCTCCGAAAACAGCATAAAGCACCCTGAACACTGTGGTGTTTTTGGCGGTGGGGGCCCTCCAGTTCAAGGATACTGTGTGGTCAGTGTCCCCGATCACCTTTACTGATCTGACCACTCGCTTGTCTGGGTCTTGCCGCTGTGATGAAGCGTTTGCAGCCAGGTTGCTCAGCAGGGTCTTCTCCACATCCAGCAACTTCTCCATACTGGTTGTTCCCAGCATCTGTTCCTCTGTTGTGCCATCTGAGAGGCTCTCAATGTTAGGGTCTGCTCCAGTGAAGCCGTATGATTCCATACTAGACCCCTTATTGGCGGCCTCTGGGCCTGAACCCCTTGCCATGAGTTTTTCTTGGTAAGCAGGCTTTTCCAGTCCTTCTGGTCTTTTCCCCCTTGACCGTTTACTCGTATCATTGTCCAACTTTATGACATCCGCTATCATCAGTGAGATAGTGGCATCCGCACTTCCGACAAAGTTTGTTGCTTTGCAAATGTATTTCCCAGAGTCACGGTATGAAACAGCAGGAACACTTAAAATGGACCAGATAATGCCCTCCTTTGAAACCTCTTGTTGAACTGCAGGCAAGAGAAAAGCAGCGTAAGATGAATGACTAGTAGAAATCAGTTTGGATGAGCTATTTCTCATTTCCAACAATGTTGCAACAAAATCCAAAAGCCATTAAAAAATCTGGAAAACCCATATGCATCATGTAACACTTCAGTTGCATACATCTCCCAGCTGCTCATCAGGTATAGGATCAGAGGGTTCTGTTAGGACGCTTTTCCACTGGACCAAATATCGTACTTTTGCAACCAAATAAGTACCAAAAGTATGAAACTTTGTGTTTTTCACTGGCGTAAAAACTGGTACTGCCACCAAATGACTTCACAATGCCAGGTGGGTATTTTGTACTAAATTTGAAAAATGGCTGTAATATTTTATAGGTCTGGGCAATGTACGATATTAATACCGACATCTCAAATTCTCTAAACATAAAGGACCGCGATAGCTCATTTGAGATCAGGCTTTTTCATACCTTCATGCTGTACAGACAATATAACATGGGGGATTTAAGTTTCACTAAAACATTTTCATAGGAAGCAAAACTTATCAATCACTGCATTTTCAGTGATTGTTCCTTTTCAAAATGATGTGTTTATCTCAATAAGTACGGTATATGGTGCAGTGCACCTTAATATATTCTAAATGCTTATCCTGGTCAATGGACCTATAGTCTATCCTAAGTAGCACAGGGCTTAATGCTTGGGTGAATGGAATGCCAGTCCATCATAGGGTACATACATGTACCCACACTATGGGTACTTAAGAGATGCTGTTTACCACACCCAGGGCACACAGATGTGGGATATAGGCAAACCAAACCACCAAGTCTCCCCTTCTATCACACATGTATCGCTAAATTCTATTATACACAGTTCCGTTATGAAACACCAAGGACCAATTCACTCACCCGTCCCGTTCACTTGCTTGCCATCAGCCCTACTCCAGGACAGGTCTGGTATGGGCACGCCGACGGTGCCGCAGCGCAGCAGGACATTATTGCCCACGGCGCTCCTCACACGGGCTACGGCGGTGTGCACCCGGGGCCCCTGGCAGCGCCTGAGTTCGGCATCGCTGAACAGCACCCCCGAGAGGCTCTCGGGCGCGGCACACCTCAGCCTGGTGTCTATGAAGGCTAGAGGTGGAGATGGGGACTTCTGGAACTGGACCAGGTCATACAGCCGGCAGTCACAAACCCAGGGATTATCATGAAGACCTAAAGGATGAGAAAAGGAAAAAATACGGGAAATACATGTAAAACAGGAAATACGTCTTGCAGTTTGATAACACAAATAATTATTATTATTCTAATGGTATTGATATACAGATTATTTTAACACTGTAATCATCCCTACTTCATTTCATATATGTATTTGATTAGTCAGGGCATAAAATTCACCTTACAGGCATTCATTTTAATGTTTTATTAAGACTCTTTCATTATGTTGATCCTTTTGTTTTAGGGCTGTAGCTGTAAAATTGAAACAAACAAACAAATGACAATAAATAAAAACTGGAAGTTCAAATATCAAATATGTATGAACCCCTTACCTAGGATCATTCTGGAATTTTCTGCATCTTGAGTGGGTGTTATAGTTAACCACATTGACAGAACCTCCGAGGGCACAGTTACCAAGTTGTTGCTGGACAGATCCAGATATGTCAGGTTTTTAATGTAAATTGCCGCCTCTGCTGGGACTGAGGTGATTTTGTTGTTGTGTATGTCAAGAAGTCGAAGATTGGGCATGTCAGAGAGTGATTTCCAAGGAAAGGCTGTAAGGGCGTTGCCGTCCAGACGCAGCTCGTCAAGGCCGGATAAGCCACGGAAACTGTCCGGATATAATGAGGATAGTGCATTAAAAGACATCCACAAGAATTCCAGATTGTTGAGATAATGGAAAGTCTCACTTGCTATCTTCTTGATTCCCGTCTTTTCAATTCGGAGTTTGGAAGTATCCAGTGGAAAATTTGCAGGGACAACTGAGATTTCTGGATCATTGCAAATGACACTCCTGTAAATGAAAAAGTGTGCCACCATAAACAAATAAAGAAACACAGGCAAATGTTTTACTTGCACATTTTAGCTATTGTAAAGAATTGTAAAAAAAAAACAATAATTATTAGAATATGTATATATAGCAACATGCCTACTTACAAACTCCTAACTTATAAAATGTCTTATTTCTGCAGGAAACCTTGCTTTCCATCAATGTACTGTAAAGCAATGTCCATTAGTAACCAAAGAGAGATTATAGAAAATCAGCACATTAATCCTACCTTGACAGAAAACAGAAAACCTTGGAAAACAACAACAGGGCTGAATGAGACTGTCGTTGCTCTACCTTTATGGAGAGAAAGACGTGCATTAACTTGAGTACTGACTGGTATGTGGGAGACGACTTACCTGGCCTTTGACCCGTCACTTAGTTTATGGAAGAAGCAGCTGCACTGAGATGGACATAAGCTCCACACCGACGGGAGACAAACTAAGGCCAAGCCAAGAAAAGCACTAATCCTCCAACGCATCTTTCTTCTCAGCTACGTTTCTATTCTACAGAATAACAAAGGACTGCAGTCTAGCTTATCTGGACATCAGAAACGCCACGTCATCCTGTCGCCCCCTCTCTTACTGATCTAACCGCTCCGAATCCCCAGATAAAAGGGATAGAAGGGATTAGTGAAAGGACTTGGGTTATTTTCATCTACATGCTTATTGCTTCCCAGAATCCAATAGGCTGCATTCAGTCCCGTGATTATACGCAGAGGAACAGCTTCTGAATGTTTCATTGGAGCAATATTTACAGTAGTAGCGCTTTCTATGAATGCCAAGCTTTTAAGAATCTATGAACATATTCATAATGAATTATAATGCATTCAAAACATGGCTATAAATATTTTTAAGAACACATTATAGTCATGTTTATTATGCATTATGAATGCTTTATGAAGCTCTCTTCTATAAGGCTCTATAGATACCTACAGTAAATAATGCAGTATAAAGCATCCTTAATTCTTATACCGACCATTATAATGCCTTATGAAGGTATTTATACTATTATGAATGAGAGCTTCGTTGGAGTTCATGAAGTCTTATAATCGGCACTATAATGTCTTCTGACTGTCAATAGAAAATGCTGTAATGCTTTATCAATTTTTATACTGATCATTACAATTCATTATGAAGGTATCTATAGTGCGTTATAGATGGGAGCTTCAAGAAAAGTGTTACCGAATATTTTTATTCAGTAAGGTTTTTAAAACATTAAGGTTAAGTTGTTCAGTGAAGTGTAATAATAAGTCTCATTATATTTCAGCAGGGGTCACATTTTCCACACGAGTCCTTGCACCCTAGTTGTTGGGGTTCTTGATATCATGTTCCCTGGACATATGTTAATTCATAAATAACCTCGGTACTTCATATTAAAATAACAAAAGTGTAGAAGCCGATAATGTAATAAATACTGATAAGGTAATAACTGCCAATAACGTAATAATTTTTCCATTCTTGATGTAATAAAAATCATCAAAATAACTTGTGTATATTATGTAATACGTTGCTACATTATTGGCTGATTATTACATTAGATGGTGGTGTCATTGTATGAAAAAATTATTATGCTATTGGTAGCTATTACATTATTGGCTGCTACAATAATACTATTTATTTTAGCAGATTTATTTAAATCTAAAACATATTTTTCTAGTTTAAGTAACTCTTAAGGAACTCCATTTCCTGATTTTTCAGATGTGCTGGCAGGCAGAGCTCATCATGCCAAGCTTCAGGGGCCAGTATAGATATAGATATAGATGCACCTCTACATGTGATAGAAGTATGAATGGCCCCGTTTAATGATATGACCCGCTTTGTTCATTTTTCCCAAGTTTATAATCTCAAGCAAACATTTACTGCCCAGTATAATCATTGTTGGCAAAATCTCCCAACTAAACTCTTGATTCTAATATTTGACCTCAGATCCCCTTTTCCCAAGTGGAGAACATCTGTGAATCATAAGCACACATTGTCGTCCAGCAGCATTAAGCCAAAATGCGTCTGTGCTGAGACATTTTACACAATAAACACACTTTAATTATGTGAAGTGCGACCTGTCGTTGCTTGTTATTTCAGCGACATCTAACCAAAAAGAAAGCTAGGACTGCTGTTCTGCTAATTAGAGCATTCTTGTTGGAATTACCTAAAAAACTAAAAGGGCTTTTCAGTGTGACGTAAATGGATTTTAAGTGAAATCTCCTTTTGGGTTAAAAGGGTTACGGTTCAATATTTGGAGGCATTTCAGACAGGAGTAGCAGAGTCAAAGTAACGAGCAAAATGGATCCTCCGTACATTTTACCAGAAGGTTTTACTGACTTTGATATGTATACATTTGGCTGTGCTCTTGTCGTAGAAGGTAAGATATTAAAAAGCATGTAAAAATAATGTTACATTATGTTATCTTTTGCACAATGCATTTTGTTGTACGTACTGCTCGTATGCTGTTTGTCATAAAATTTTTCCATTTTGTTTTAAAGGTCTCTCAGGATTTCTCCTCAATTTCCTCTCAATTCTTTCATTTCTTTCAATAAAGGATTTGCAAACCCCAAATAATTTTGTTCTTTTTAACTTGGCCGTCGCTGATATTAATCTCAATTTTAATGGACTCTTTGCTGCATATGCAAGTATTCTTAGGTATTTTCTTCTTTGTTTGGATGCTTTTCAACATATTTTTCAAAAAATGTAACTTAAATGTAAATGTTTCAGTATTAGTGTATGATTGATATGTCAGTATAATGAGTAATAACTGCCATGACAAACATTGAAAGCTGAATAAAAAGGAATATTATATGGCAATACATGGAGAAGGGAAAGTATTCAGATAGTACACAGAAAGTACTCAGAAAAGTTGGTCACCTGGTTGAATAGTTTTCATGTAAGTGTATAGACAATGTTTATGTTAATGATTGTAAGGTGTGTTCTCTTATGTTAGTAAAAATGAAAGCCAATGCTGACACGTCCTTCACCTCTGCCCCACAGGCACTGGCCCTACGGTCCAGAGGGATGCCAAGTCCATGCTTTCCATGGCATGGTGGCTGTGCTTGCAAGCATCAGCTTCCTTGGTGTGGTTGCCTGGGACAGATACCATGAGTACTGCACCAGTAAGTAGACCAGTGCACGGGGAACGCTAATGGAGATGAAAAGGATATATTCCAGAAACAAACTGATAACGGTATACCGAAAACTAAAACAAATTGAAATGTATCTGTGTATCCATTTTTATTTATTCAGTTTGTGCAGCTAGGCATAACCTTTATATCTGTATCCACAATGTCAAATTACATTTTTACGATAAATACGATAAATCATAGTATCCACCGTAAGAAACTGAACCACATTGTTTACTTGCTGTTCTCAGGACAGAAGTTGCCCTGGGCCACAGCAGTGACTGTGGTAGTGATTATTTGGCTGCTTGCTGTCTTCTGGTCTGTCCTCCCTCTCAAAGGATGGGGTGAATATGACTTTGAACCCCTAAAGACCTGCTGTACACTGGACTATAGCAAAGGAGGCTGGTATGCTTATTCTCTCTGTCCATCACCCGCACGTCCATCCGCCTGTCTGTCCATCTGTCCATCACCCGCACGTCCATCTGTCTGTCTGTCCATCTGTCCACCCGCACGTCCATCCGCCTGTCTGTCCATCTGTCCACTCGCACGTCCATCTGTCTGTCTGTCCATCTGTCCACCCGCACGTCCATCCGCCTGTCTGTCCATCTGTCCACCCGCACGTCCATCCGCCTGTCTGTCCATCTGTCCACCCGCACGTCCATCTGCCTGTCTGTCCATCTGTCCACTCGCACGTCCATCCGCCTGTCTGTCCATCTGTCCACCCGCACGTCCATCCGCCTGTCTGTCCATCTGTCTCTATGAAAATTTTAATAAGTCTAAGTTCAGTGTTCTTGAGTATTAGTTTTGTTATGAGACTTGGCTGGTTTTTATCATTTTATAGGATTTTTTAATTGCAATCAGAATAACAGTCATATCATTCATATACTAATATTAAAGAATTTACATTTAAGTTACACATGTTGGAAAATATGCCTATAACTAAATCTGACTGCAGTGTATATATTGTAAAGGACTGAGTGACATCAGATGACATGATATTCCTTCAGGAAACAGCACTCTAAGCTGTTTCTAATTTCTATTCTCAATGGTGCTGTCAATGATGGCCATTTTACTTTAATTCCCTGTTTGATGTCAATTTGTTCCTATTTGTTGAATCTCTGTGCATATTCCCTAAGCATTGCTGTGCTATTTTGTTTATGGGGGCAGCGAGTGGCTCCGCAGGCTAAGTCCCTGTGCCTGTAATCACCATTTCAAGCCCTGGCTGTGGTAGAACAGTCACATGTCTGTGGGCCCTCGAGCAAAGCCCTTAATTCCAAGCTCCGGGGCCCCACGTGTTGCTGACCCTGGACTGTGACCCCCAAGCTATGGAGTGCAGGAAGCAGTAGGTGAAGAGAAGCATCCCAATGTACCTGAAAATGAAGCATGTTTGTGGGTGCTGTTATTCTGCAGGAACTACATCAGTTACACACTGTCAGTGGCCGCCTTGTTCTTCATCATCCCAGCCATCACTATGCATTCTTCTTATCGGTCCATATACAACCAGTTCAAAAGAACCAGAAAGTACAAGGTAAATAATGTTTAATCTGTTATATGTGTGCATGGCTGGTAGAACGTTAAGCAATAGCAACGAATAGCTGCTGTATATGGTGCTCGAATCTGAACTTCATAAGCAAAATAAATGATGGATCAAAGCTTCTTAGATCTAGAATTAGTGTATCTGTTCCATGACACTCTCAAAAGAAACTCTACATTTGTTTATTCTAAAATGGAACACAATAATCACTTTATGTAGGTAGAATATTTTGAATCAAAGGTGCTGTTTTTCAGTACTAAATAAATTGTATTGAAGTTGATGTATTTCTGAGCGTTGATGCAAAATGATCGAATGTGACATTGTGTATCTCTGTCTTTCAGTTCAATACCAAACTGCCTCTGATGGTACTAATGTTTTGCTGGGGTCCCTACGTGCTGCTGTGTATGTTTGCTATGGTTAAGAACGTGAACCTTCTGTCACCTAAGCTGAGGATGGTAAGGGGAGGGGGGCTTATATGGAGATGTGCAGTTTAGCTTAGCTAGTTCTTAGAGTAGAAGTCAAAGTGACACAAAGACTAATGGATATCATTGCATTCTGTAGGTGTTATCAGCCTGAATGGCATTTTCCATGAATACATTAAAGTTACATCTTTCATCTTTTTTTAAATAGATCCTTCCGCTTCTGGCGAAGACCTCTCCAGTGTTCCATTTTTTCTTGTATGCCTTCGGAAGTGAAAGTTACAGGGCGGGAATCTGGAAGTTGCTTACAGGGGATTTTTTTTCAGTACCTGACACTGAGAAGACGAAGTAAAGTTGTTGTTTTTTTTGCATTAAATATCCTATAGGTTTTCACTGAGGTTCCCTTTACTTGGAATCTTCATGTAAACAAAAGACATAAAAATGGTATATTAAATAGTTAGCTAGCTGATATACTAAAATGAGCATAATGGCGGCTCAGTGCTTCCTTATGCCTTCAGTGTTGGGGGTTGGACTGATGTCTCCGCTGTGTATCTGTGGAGTTTGTCTGTCCTCTAAGTCTGTCCTCCATGTCTGCTTGGGGGCTCCCTCAGGACGCTCCAATGTCCTCCCACAGCCCAAAGACATGCAGTCAGGCTAACCTCAATATCCAGCTCACCCCAGGATAAGTAGCTACACAACAGATGGATCATATATTGTTTTTATTTTGTCTCATTCTCCACTTATTGGAAATTTACCACAGTGATCCTCCACTATATCGCGGTTCAGCTATCTTGCATCACAATTCTCTGCGATGTGTATGTGTGTATAATACTACTACTACTACTACTAATAATAATAATAATAATTATTATTATTATTATTATTATGCTAGTCATATCCTTAGCTCAACATCCATACAGTGGATAGAAAAAGTCTACACACCCCTGTGAAAATGTCAGGTTTCTGTGGTGTAAAAAATGAGACAAAGATA
>JABFEA020000044.1:9348954-9359914 GCA_019775915.2 Cyphomyrus plagiostoma
GTTACAGTGAATTAATTGAACCATAAATCATAAATGCTAGTGTATCAGGGTTTATATTTTACGTATATTAACCGGTTCGTTAAGAATCGTATTACCAAATTAGAAGCAATTTCCAAAACATTTGGATAAAAGAACTTTCCACTTTTTTCTATTTTTTCTTTTTTTAGTTGATAACAATAAATACAGTCGTCTAACTAGCTGTAATATTAATAGCTTCAGGACAAGTTTTTATAGTTTTAGTCTGACGTGAGCGGTAAGAGAAAGCAGTGTGAAACTGCGCTCCGCGAATGAGTCGTGGTGGGAGGAGTCTCAGCATGCAGGGTTAGGTAGGGAGAAGCACCTACACGCATATCTGTTGAGCTCACTGTAAGGCCTCCTAGTCACCAATGAGTCTGATACGAGGATGCCGGGGATGCCAGTGAGAAGAAATCTCGTCCAAGTCGCCTGAAGCTGGAGCCACGGAATCTTGCTTGTAAGCATGGGTATTACCGACCATGCAAACTAGCGCAATATCTGGACTTTCTGAAGAGTAGACCTAACATCTGTTGCTCAGGTAAGCTGGCATTTCTAGGATTACATTCCAGATATATTTAATATGAAGTTGTACTATTGACACTGCGATAAAATGGAATGCATGCATATATGTGCACTTGCACTTGAGCGCCATGAGAAAATTCTTATAGACGAAGCGCAAATCATTTCATGTGAATTCGTGTTCACAAAAATCGTTGGTGCTTTTCGATCGTAGGACTTCTTTAAATGTAAAAAAACACTGATTTATGATTGATGTCACTGTCATCAGTTTAACAATAAAACTAACTTACTGTTTAATCAGAAGAAGTTGTTTGACTAGGGGCATTTGTCACCTAGAACCTGAATGGTATCGTTAATATTTATTTAGGTTGTTTGTTTGTTTGTTTGTTTTCTCCGTGGGACAGCCATTCGGAGCACTATCATCATCTTTCAGGCTCCGGAGGTTCTTCTTGTTGGCTGTACATTTCAGGATCTGGCATGCCGATTCTAGAACAAGAGTCACCCAAGGGTCACGGGGACCAACATGTAAATACAGCCTTATATTCTAATCAGTTTCATTTCAGGCTGTTTTCCTTTTTTAATTGTTCACTGAATTTTATCCATTTAAAAAGGCAGAATTAATAAGTTTAAGATATAGAACAGGTTTAAATGCATGTTTAAAGTTTCATAATACTTTGTTCTTGAATGTGAATTGGACATGTATCTCTTGTTGATGGTTTTCCCATATCTGGTCACTAAAAGGTTCGGTAAACGGCAGGTATCTTTAGATGTGGTCCACTGACATATTCTGCCGGCTAAGTGGTGCTATTTATTAGAAAAATGCCTTTACAACACCAACAGAAATTGGAAATGCTACAGTATAAAGATGCATGAAGAAACACCTTCTGAATGTCAACATGTGACAATTGAATGAGCATGTGCTGAAAAGTAGTAAATCATATCAGTAATGTAGTAAGGAAACCTACAATTATTATTATTTATTTATTGGTTCATATTATCGCCTGGTGCTTTACAGTGGTAATTGGCTTCATTATTACTTTTAAATGTTTCAAAAGATGAGTTTAATTGTAAACATTTTGTCCAAATTCTGAAAATATCTATAAGTAAATCCAAAATAGCAACCAAAACATACAGCCAGTCAATAAGGTATATGCAGGCACTCGTTTTGCAGTCGTAGAATATTGTATAATTTTTAAATTAGGTTTAATGAAGATGATAAACTGTGCTTTGTTTACTCAAATTGGGAAAATATTATGATCCCAAGAGATTTTGTAATAGTCAGGAATTTATTTGACCTTAGCTGTTACGTGATGCCATTCATACAGTTTTTGTTATTTTTATGTGAAAAACAGTTATTGGACTGTTTA
Organism: Cyphomyrus plagiostoma; assembly: GCA_019775915.2. Lineage (NCBI taxonomy): Eukaryota > Metazoa > Chordata > Actinopteri > Osteoglossiformes > Mormyridae > Cyphomyrus > Cyphomyrus plagiostoma. The sequence goes on from JABFEA020000044.1 coordinate 9,350,856, forward strand.
ATTTTTCACGTCACTATAAACAGAGGTAAGAGAACAGCCACATTCATGATATCTATGCTCTAAGTTAACGTATAGTCTCTTTCTATTATATGAGTTTTCCCATAATCCTATGCAGGGGAAATGATTACTGAAAGTGCATTGTAGTATAAACTGACAAGCTATTTTTCCAATTATCTTCCAACTGCTATTCTTAGTCAGGATCAGAAGGAGCCTGCAACCTATTCCAGACTGTAGGGGTGGGGTAAACCCTGGACAGGATGCCAGTCTCTCACACAGGGCATTATTTCAAATTATAGACACCAATTAGCCAGTTGGAGGAAACCTACCTGAATTGGGGAGAGCATGCACACCCAGAGTGGGGGCAGGATTTGATCCTCTGACCCTGGAATTGTGAGGTTACAATGCCATCTTTACTTATATACACACAATAACACAAACTGAATCCTAGCCATCAGTTTGCTCCAGTTGCCTTTAATGTGACAGCTAAGAGTCACCCAATACTGCAAAGTCAACCCAATTATTTTCTAATTGATTTAATTTGAAACTCCAAATCTGCTATGGAATTGCAAATCATTGAATTACTTTGAATTGTGGGTCACATGCTCAATTTACACATTTCTTTGACATTTTAATCCAAGGCAATTTACAGTGGAGGGAAGGATTACAATTTACACATGCAGCCAGGGACTTAAACCAATGACCTTTGTAACATTAGCACAATTCTCTGCTTGTTGAACTACAGGAGGTCATGCATGTACTGAAGCCAAACATGGGTTGTTTGACATCTGTGTTAATGACATCACGTTATTGGTGTTCATCTGATTTCAAAGATTAGAAATTATGTATTGCTGATCTTATGATGAATTCACATTAAATGACTGGAACTATGAAAAAAATTACGATATAAATTATGGTTTTGTATTACAAAGAATGTTCATGGAATATCCGCAAAACAAATGCAAATTGAATATTAGTGTGTATGGTGAGTGAATCCCTTGACTCAATTATAAATTATTTGCATTAATTTGCATTCTTTTTTCCAAGTGCAAGGGAAGTATTCTTTCTGATTAGCATTGAAATTCATTCTAAATTCGTCTTCAAGCAACTTTTATAAATTATTCACCACTGGTCCAAATATTCACGTATGAAAAAAATCTTTAGCAGTTGAGGCAGGAGAGTGAATTCAAGGATAAATTAATATAGTGCAACTTTTCCCAGTCCGGTCCTCGGGGAACCACAGAGAGTCCATGTTTTTGCTCCCTCACAGCGGGGAGGAAGCAAAAATGTGACTGTCTCACAGGGCGCTCGGAGGAAGCAAAAACATGGACTGACCATTAGGTCCCTGAGGAGCGGGGTGGGTAAACATTGATATAGTGGACGGTTCTTATGCACAGGCTTCTTTACAGCACTGTGAATTGCTTATTCTGTATTTCATTGTGGCTGCCAAAGTGTTTTAGTGTAATTATTATTTGTTTGGCCAGGTCTTGCCTAAGCTACCCATCCCAACTTTGCACCAGACTCTGGACATGTACCTAAAGTCTGTGGAGCACCTGGTCAAACCGGAGCAATTCAAGAAGACCAAAGCCATTGTGGAGAGGTTTGGAGCAGCAGGAGGGCAAGGAGAGTTCCTTCAGGAAAAGCTAATGGAGAAAAGAGAGAAAACGGACAACTGGGTAAACATTGCATTTCCGGAAGCATAAAAGCAACAAATCTAATTAGGAGTAAGACATTTCTGGTCTATGAAATGCAACCAGCTCTTTCTACCAGTGCTGGTATGGGCCAATTGACTATTTCAACAAAAGCCCATATCTATTCATAAATGAGGCTCAACTGGAGACCAGGATGCACATATCCACTCAATTGGTTAATGAACATTAAGTAGTGTGTTTACAATTCGTCGATAAATTATCTTGAGTGTGATTGAGAGTGCAGCTCCCCAGGGATGACACAATGCTTGTAAACCATTATAAAAGAGGGGCCAAGTTAAGTGGAGGGTTAGATCTAGAACAGAACCGTCCCATTTTTTATTATTTCTGGGAGCCAAAATCCATCAGCAGGGTTAGTGTAACCAATAAGATTAATCAGCTGTTGTAAACCCTGTCAAACGCCGTTGTCTCAAAAGCAGTTCTGACTCTCACAAAGACATGCCGATCTCGCAGTGTTGATGCATTTCTGTTATTCAGTCGCCCACAAGGCCATATCAAATGGGCAGTTTCCACCCATCTTTATTACAAGCATAGTCATAAGCTCAAATCCAATTTGGCTGAAGGCAGCTGAAGGCCTCAGAACACAGCACAACAGGCAGCAAATGCTCCATGTGGAATATTTAGTGGCATAAGGGTCAGATATAGAGGAAATGCTTGAACTATTTTCTATATATGTTTCAGGTATACAGCTACTGGCTGGATGACATGTACCTGAGTAACCGACTGGCTCTACCTGTCAATTCCAGCCCTGCCATGGTTTTCCCAAAACAAGTTTTCAAAGATCGTAGTGACTCACTCAGGTAAAAAAAAAAATGAAAGTGACTAAGTAAATCAGTTATACCTTTAGATATTTTGTGTCTAATATTAAGGTTAACATAGAGACTAACATATACCGAATGGCATATTTGTTTTCATACTCTACTGTTTTGGTTAAAAAAACTCTTTTCGCTATTTGTGTGGCTGCCTCATCTCAAGTACCTCAGTTGTGCAGTCTTAGTCAATTAATCATTTATTTTTCACACTACGATTGATTTGTAAGAAATGAAGTCTACATACCCCTTTTAATCTCACTGCTATTAGCATTATAATTGGTTTAAGAAATATGACTTTATTATTTCTTTTTCACTGTCGGGGCACTTGAAAAGCCTCATTATATTTTTTCTTAGTTTTTTTTTTTTGGTAATATGTCAGCATGCAGAGGTGGAAAGTTCAGGTTCAGAAATCCAGACCAAGATTTTGTTCAGTTGAGTATAAAGAGTCACAATTGCAGAGTACTCAACTGGATAGTTGAAACAAAATCTCGGTCTGGATTTGCACTTTCCGAACTTGAACTTTCCACCTCTGCCAGCGCAGGTTCGGAATGCGATGGTGCCGTGCATGATTTCCAACATGAACATGTCCTCATATCCCTACTCTACACATCTGCCAAAATTACATTCCAATTTATGACATGCTCTGCCCCTAATCATTATGGCCCAATCATTGTTTGCAAGAGCAGAGAGGATTTAACCCACCAAAGTCATCTGTGCTGCAAATCATTGTTATTATTCAACGTGTCGTGGACTAATACACTGTCACTAGCTAGACCGTAAAAAAAAATGATGCTTTACTATCTTTTGTGTTTTTATGGAGTATTAACCGAACACTTCAGGAGCAGAGACAGCAATGCTAAATATACTGACAGACACTGTTATAAGATTAAGAGGCATAGCACTGAGCACCCTTATGAGTCGGGAAACTCGTTTAATGTCCTCTGATTGGTGTGGTCAAGCCTTTGTTTATATCGATCTGGCTTTGTGTACTACAACCAGATGAATTAGATAAGACATGAGGTCTGTTTTTTTTCTGTAACTGAACACACTCTGCCTCTGTGTCACACACAGCAAACCCCGCTACGCTCCTGTAATCTAGCCCATCAAATTAAATTACGCAGGCAATTTTGAGAGGCTGAAGGGTGAATGAGAGTGTAGGCTGCAGCTCACTGCGGCAAGTCCAAATAGGCATGGGCTCACGCGACATCGGGGCTGTTTATTTGACAGCACGGTAAATAACTGTGGCATAAACAGAGTATTTAGGCAGCCCAATTTTTACGTCATGAGCCTTGATACAATGATGTGTATGACTGCAGTCAAGGGTGTGGCACCATACAAGAACAACATCTATAAAAATAGACCAGATAGCGCCGTTCCTTGCAGGTGATGTCATACAACTCTGGCAGCTTAAGAATTATCCCTGCACCTCTGTCCATAATGGAAGCTTTATTGGTATCTGAACAACGTTTTCCAGGACTGTGGATGGGAATTGGGTGCTTTATGGTTATTAGGGTTATTGGAGGAAGGGTGGTGGGTTGGTTAATTTGTAATTCTCTGCAATGGACACAATCATAGAATATATAATAGAGTGGTATGGGGGTAAATTGTTTAGAATGCAATACCTGTGATCAGAAAGTTGTAGGTTCGAATCCTGTGGTTGGTGGAGTGACAGTCCAGGTATGGTGTAACCCTGCTCTCTGAAAAAGAGGTATGTTACCTTGGATCCAAGGGTCTGCTATGTAGATGAAGTACTCTTTCAGCAGTCTGGATGGGCAGAAGTATTAAAGTAGAAAAGCTTAGTACATTTTCTCTAATCTGCGTAAAAATCAGCCATTTTGGTAACACGTATTCAGATACATTGTATTTTTATCTGTTTCAGATTTGCTGCTCATCTAATATCAGGGGTTTTAAACTACAAGAGTCTACTTGATGGGTGGGTTCCAACATGTGCTACTGTCTGTGCGCATTTCTATAGTGCTGGTCGGTTTGGAATATACTTTCGGGCATGTCAGTTGATTGCTTGTGGCCTTTCAGACGGACTCTGCCTGTGGACTATGCCCGGGGCCAGCTAGCCGGCACTCCACTCTGCATGGAGCAATACTATCGACTTTTCAACACCTACCGCCTCCCTGGACTGAAAAAGGACACCCTTGTCACTCAGACGAGCAGTGTCATGCCAGAACCAGAGTACATCATAGTGGCGTGTAAAAATCAGGTGAAAAACATTTATAAAAAGTGATACAGAATCTGGAACCATTATATATCGATTGATATGGGTGGCTGTTCACTGATGGATAGAGAAATTCAGATTTGTATGAGTTCAAGCCGTGTCTGAAAGTAGACAGCCTTCCCATGATGCCATTGGAAACTTACACCTCAGCCTTCCTAACACCATCATGATTGGGTAAAAGAAGAAGCCTTACCTGAAAATCCATGAGTGGGTGATCAATCCCCACCCTATGGGTCCATCTCTGATCAGATTCTGGGGTGTAAATAAATTACAATTACCTGTGAGCTGGCTCAAGAGCCGCTGTGGGACATGAGAACAATTGATTGATGCAGCCAGATCTATCTGAGCAAGTCACTGATATTTCTAACTTTAGTTGCTAGTCGCTAGCTTTGTTTTTCTTTCATTATGTGACCACAAGTTAAATGCAAACTTTGGCTTTAACTATCTAAACACAGTAGATTTACACAAGACAAAATCTAGAGTAGAACAAAATTCCTCTCTGTGATCAGATCAGTGACGGTTCCCATATATAAACTTCTTAGTGCTAACTGCTTTATATGTCATTGTTAAATCCACAGGGTCTGGATTGCCATTGGGGGTAGAGCTAGGGATTGAGTTGCTATAAGGCTTGGAGCTAGGGGTTGGTCAGTGTTACGGTTGCCATAAGGGTTATAGCTGGAGTTAGGGTTGCCATTTGGGTTAGAGCTAGGTTTAGTTTTAAGGCTGCTGTACAAGTACAAGCTAGGATTATGGTGAGGGTTGCACAGTGTACACTATGAATTGTTCACTAAAAAATCCACACTATTATGACGTGTTACAGTAAGAGTCAGATTTAGAGACAGGTTGGCATTATGGTTAGGTTTAGGATTTTGGTTATTGTTATCATTTGGTTTTAGCCAGAGTTCGAATTATGCTTATAGCTATGGCTATGGCCATGAATATTTTTGACATTATAGTTTGGTTTGACATGAAGCTCAGAACCAGATTTAAGAGTTAATTTTAATGAGAGATGTAGAATCGTCAGTGATATTGTACCTAACGCTTTTTACTATTCTGGGTGCGTCTAGTAGTTCATATCGATCGTTATTTTTGTTCTTTATTGTCTGCCTGCAGTTCTTCGTGTTGGATGTGGTGATTAACTTCCGCCGGCTCAATGAGAGTGACCTCCTGGCACAGCTGGAGAAGATCGTAAAGATGGCAGAAAACACGGAAGAGCCGCTCCCACCGATTGGTCTGCTCACATCGGATGGAAGGACAGAGTGGGCCGAAGCCCGAGCCATGCTAATCAAAGGTTCGAGTGTGACATAGCACACAAGTGTAACCATGGTAATCAGTTTTATTGGGCAAAGTGTGACGCCACTCTGAAAGTCACTAGTGAAGACAAGGTTCTAGATTTTGGACAGATGGCTGTCCCCAGGAGCTCCTTAACAAATTTTCCTCTTATTGCATCTTGACCCATCCTCTAAGATTGTTTTCTTTCGCCTTTAATGAGTTTGATGCAGTGTTTCCCAATCCGATCCACCGGAGACCCTCTGTCGGTCCATGTTTTCACTCCATCCGAGCTTCCTGTCAGACTGACCACATTTTTGATCCCTCCAAGCTTATGGACTTTCATGGACTGTCTGTGGGTCTCCGAGGAACACATTGCCAAGCACTGGTTTAATGAGATGAGAGTTGCCTTTTCTGCAACTTCCATTCCAGTTCATTTATAATTATATTCAAGGATTGTGCTACAGCAAACTGGTGAATAATGATCATTTGCTCGTTTTTCATCCAGTTGCACTTATTGTTCTGAACAGCAGTATCAGCAGGAAGAACAAATTAGGGGTATCAGCAACTGGCCAACTCACCTCCAAGAGATGTCCTGCTTTCGTCTTTTTTCAGCAGTACACATTTTCCCTGACTTTCCTGCTACTAAGCCAAACATTACAAATGTTCAGCAATGTCACCTGCTATTTAGTTGAAATAGATAAAGCAATAAAAACAATAGTAAGAATAACTCTGGCACTAATATTTTACTCCCAAGAGTCACGTGATGCATTTGAGTATTTTTTCCATTCGTGACGTCATTCCTGAGGTTGAAGCAGACAGCGTGCATCTTTTTCTTGTTACTTTCCTCTTCAGATTCCACCAACAGGGACTCACTAGATATGATTGAGAGGTCCCTGTGTCTGTTATGTCTGGACGACACCAGTGGAGCTGAGCTCACGGACACCAACAGAGCCCTGCAGATGCTGCACGGTGGAGGTCACCAGAAGAATGGGGGCAATCGCTGGTATGACAAGCCGATGCAGGTAGGGGAACTAAAAGCCAACATGCAGGACCGTCGTAGCGTACTAGTCTGCTTGTCAGGTGAACGGAAACCAGTCGCATGAAACTTAGTGGAATCTGTGCTTCAGTTTGTTGTAGGGGCAGATGGAGCTTGCGGCGTGATCTGTGAACATTCCCCCTTTGAAGGAATCGTCCTTGTGCAATGCACAGAATACCTGCTGAAATACATGTAAGCAGGAAGGAAGGAGCCATTCGCATTTTTTGTTTGTTTTTTTTTTTGGAATTAAAGATTTTCAGCGATTGGTTATAGGATTTGCACCTTCAATTAAAGAATTAGACAATATTTGGAACGACAGCTCAGTGTCGGAGGTGTCACACCTCCAGGGATGGGGGTTCGTCTCCGGCCTCCACTGGGGGGGACAGCATGTATATATGACATCATGCGGACCTAGTGTCCCCACAATGTGATAAAAAACATGCTATTTTGATCTTGTGGGGACATACCCCACAAGAGGAAATTCAATTTTACAAAAATCTGTGACTGCAATCAAAAACTAAAAATGTCTCGTGTTTGGTTTGGTTAAGGTTACTTATGGTAACCTTAACTCACGGTTAAGGTTAAGGCTGGGTAGGAGTTAAGGTCGTCATGTTGGGATTAGAGTTTTCTCCATGCAAATGAATGGTTAGTCCCCACAAAGATATAATTACAAACCTGTATGCATGTGTGTGTGTATGTGTCTGCTTGTGCCTGAGTGTGTTTATGGAGTTTACATGTTATCCCTGTCATGTGGCTTTCCTTCTGCGGCATAATGATATATAGTGTGGTTAAATTGATTAAATTTACAAAGCTCATTCAGTTCACAACATACATGGCGGGGTCAGTTTGTAAGTAAGTACCATTTTGGACTTTACATGGAGTCAATGAAGACTGGATTACATGAGGACTGACTGAGTTTTGGTTCCCGGTGCTGTAACACATTATAAGGAAGCCTGACATTGGTCATCTCATCGCAACATGAAAATGGACGTTTGGAAATCTGCTCTTCAGTTGGCTGGCGTCCTCTCCCTTGTGGCCCCCTTCTAGTGCCCAGGACCCTCCTTGACCCTGTACAGCACAGCTCCTAGAATAGAAAATTTGAACAGAAAAACAATGCTGAACCGTGAACCCCCTCCCCACAGGAAAGGAAGCCCCTCAAAGCTGGTGAGGGCGTCCAGCATCACGAATCTGCACACCCCCCGCAGGCTGCATTGGAAATGCACCCCGGAGATCCAGGAGCGCCTGGCATCCTCAGCTCACAAGCTCCAAAGGTAAGTGCCCCACCCCAACCCCCACGCCGACGATGATTGCAGTTTCACTATTTGTCCTCACAGCAAGCCCCTTTTCATTTATAACATCTGTCCCCTGCTGACATTGCCCCCACCGCCTACAAGTGAAAAGAATTGCTTTGCAATTTTTGAACGAGCAGAGTCTGACTGAAAATGCACTTACCTGTACAGTGCATTCGTAACACCACCACCATTTCATAGACAGCCCATTGGCTCAATCCCAGTATCTATCCCTGTAAGATCACTAACTGAAACAGTAACAGAATTACACAGTGGCTTTCCTTCCAATAAAATCAACTTTGATATCTAATATAAATCCTCAAACAGTTTTCACATTTTCCTTAGACTGGTGAGAAGCCTTGACATGAACGTTTTCAAGTTTAAAGCTTACGGAAAGGAATTCATCAAGAGGCAGAAGATGAGCCCAGATGCATACATACAGGTGGCACTGCAACTGGCATTTTACAGGTAATGCCCACTGCATTTGCATATTTATACATACAGGTGGCACTGCAACTGGCATTTTACAGGTAATGCCCACTGCATTTGCTTATTTATACATACAGGTGGCACTTCAACTAGCATTTTACAGGTAATACCCACTGCATTTGCTTATTTATATATACAGGTGGCACTTCAACTGGCATTTTACAGGTAATGCCCACTGCATTTGCTTATTTATACATACAGAAGGCACTGCAACTGGCATTTTAC
>JABFEA020000044.1:9364231-9381747 GCA_019775915.2 Cyphomyrus plagiostoma
CCCCCCCCCCCCCCCCCCCCCCCCCCCCCCCCCCCCCCCCCCCCCCCCCCCCCCCCCCCCCCCCCGGCCCCCCCCCATTCAATCTACTGTACGACAGCAATTTCGGGAGTAATTTAGAAAAATTTTTTACACAACACTAGTTTTGTTTCCATCGTTAGAATTGGGGGGGGTGGGGATCTTTCCAATGTTGCAAATCAAAAACGATAAAAATAAAAAATTGCTTTTGTAGCCTCATGCAAGAGTAAATAGAAGGTTCTGGATGACAGAGGGTTATTACACCTTATAAGTAAAGTCAAGCTGTGTCCAGGAAAAGAGAAAGAAGTGCATAAGACAAAGTTATTGAGACAACTTTAAGATTAAAAAGCCATTGTTTGTGTGACACTTTTCATGGGTGTCAAACTGCATACCTTGGTCGAGTTTGGCCACCTTCAAACTGTGCCCAGTATTGGTGGCTTGTACAATATTTATATCTGTACAATATCTATACAAATATTTATTGCTAGTGTCCTAAAAATGACTGGCATCCATTCTTGGAATAAGCTTCATTCTAACTTGCAAAGTGGTGAGGAAATTGAACGCCCAGATGGATCCTGGATGCAATGACACATTGCCTTTAGCCAGTCATATCACCAAGACACACCATTCTTTATAATGCCATGAAACCACATCTTCAGCACAAGGAGTCATATTAGCTTTCATTTGCTACTACATAAGGTAGCTCATTTTAAATAACTTAATCTACCTTTGCCAGGAAAACAAATATACTACTTCTTGAATATAGCTTCATGTGGCTATCATGTGACAAATTCTCCTCAATAGTACCCACACATTATGAACCAACTTCTGACAAGTATTTAATAAAACCACAAACACAATTAATTAATAAGGGCATGGGCCTCACATCTACTTTTTTGTTTGTTTAATGATTGGAATAAAATGTCCCGATTCTCATCCAGTTACCATTCAGTGCTCCGTAACAGACCAAACCCATGGGAGTTCTGGCCTAATTAGATAACAGGATTAGCTACCCTGACACAGAGAGATGCCAATAGACTCAAAGTGTTTGTTTCATTCTGCCTTCCCCATCAAATCAGCTGAGTGAATCCGAGTATGATTTTACTGACGTCGGTGAATTTTACATCAATATACAGTACTGCGGTTCTAGAGTGATCTCAAAAAAAACGATTAAGTCCACATGACACCTTGATTTTCAGTAATGACCAATCAGCATTATAGCTGTCAGATCATTCCAGGCTTGCTAGCATTACCCACTTAAATAATTCTCAAACGTATTAGCATTCCTGTGTTACTTATGTCTACTTAGAGGTCCCCCATTTGACTGTAAAACTGTATATATGTTGCGTTAAGGGTGTTTTCTTGGCTAATCCTTTGAGAGTAAGCATACTTCACTATTCATTCTATCAGTAAATCCATGAATGGACACAGGTATATGTCCTTTGTCATGTCCCTGCAACAAAAAATGATAAAACAATTTTATCACAGGGTGTATAAATCCAGCCAATGAAATCGCTGTGTACTGTTGAGCCCTCATACTGGCTACGCCCTTATTGTAGGTGACTGGTGTCTGCATCCTTACTATGCACAGAGCTAATTCAGAAGAATTACTTTACACTGTAGCGACTGTCGTTCAGCGAAAGATTAATTATTCTGAGACAGCTAATTGATAAATTTGATTACCAATGATTCATTGCTTGTTATATCTGTTTGCAGATTAAATTGAAATGCAATTAGTTGGTTTTATTGATAATTAGTGCTAACAATGCCAAGCTAGCTTTGTAATTTTATATATAAGCCTTTAATATAATAAATGAAAACTATTGTGTAAGAATCAGCAGATTCATACATCAATGCTTTATTTTATAAACTACATAAAGTTAAAAAAGAAGAAAGAAATATAAGCAAATGATTTGCATTTTTATACCTATTTTTATAGAAAAACTTTGAAGCTCTCCAGTCATGAGGTGAAGAAAACATTACGCTCCACCTCCAGGCCAAAAGTCATGGTTACAGTCAGAACTACAGTCTGACTCAGCTTTGGGCTACAAGACTGTATTATCCAATCCCTTCATCCACCCATCTTCCAACTGGCTATCTTGATCGGGGTCACATGGAGGTCTGGAGCCTATCCAGACAGCACATGACACAGTGCCGGAGTATAGCTTGGATGGGATACCAGGCCATCAAATACAACACTGAATCATTTTGTTGGCCCATATTCAAGGTAAGTATCATAGAGACTTGGGTAATTCAACTCCAGAGAGTAAAAGTCCAGGCTGGGATTTTGTTTCAACCAACCAGTTCAGCATAAAGACCAGCAGTCAAAGAGTACTCAACTGTTTGGTTGAAATGAAATCCCGGTCTGGACTTCTAGTCTCTGGACCTGAATTAGCCAACTCTGGTATCATACTGGTATTAATGTTTTATACATTTAATAAAAGTGTATGGTTCTTAGAAACAAATACCTTGCTATGATTAGATGTGTTTTTATTATTTAATGCATACTACTTAATAATAAAAACGTGATATATCACAAAAATGTGATTGATTGACCTGGTGCAGTCAAACACATTTAATATGACGCATGCTTAGATTGCAACATGATTTTAAGATAATTTTGATTTAGCTCATCTTGACATTTACTTTAACAATAAATTATTGAAAACAGTTTCACAGCCAGGCAACTCTGCTATTTAGACCATGACATTTTAAGAAATTCATAGAAAATACCACTGTCTGTTCTGAACTGCCAGTCTTCAAATCTTTCAATTAAAGTAGACTAAGGGCGTCTGTTTCCTTTACAAAAAAGCCCTGACAATAACCTTTTTTGGCATTTACATAGTAGGTGTTCCACAGAGACAGTTACCAGGGTGCATGTTATACAAAGTCTTGGTTCCTAATTGGGACGGATTTTAACTGCAATGCTTTTATGCATGAGAGAACTTTTTGGACTCTTTGTCAGGTCAATGACAACATCTAAGAATACTTGCAAATATGTTTTTTAAATCAAACTACACTGTGGTTTCCCTTTATACGGGGGCCTTGAACAATCATAAAAACTGTTTCTGATGTCTGCAAAAGTCATACCCTTTCTAAACTTATCCCTAGCTTCAGTTGGCTAAACCTAAACTTGGCACTTAGGGTGGCACAACAGGTTGTTATAAAGTATGAAATGTACTGTATGGTAACACTTTATATTAAGTGCACCTTCATAATGTATTCATTATGTATTCATAGAACATTCAGTGCACCTTCATAATGCATTCACTATGTATTCATAGAACATTCAGTGCACCTTCATAATGTATTCATAATTCATTCATAGAACATTCATAAGCAGCATGCAAGTACACCTTAATATCCTAACATCCCCTAGCTTTAATATACATTAATAACAAACATTACATGATTATACAATTATAATGTTTGCTATTACATAATGTTTGTTATTAATGTATATTACAACTGTTAAGAGATGCTAGGATTTTGAGGTATACGTACATGATGTTTATTAATGTTTTATGAATACTTAATGAATACATTATAAAGGTGCACTGAACATTATATTAATGCAATATAAAAACATTATGAAGGTGCAGTTAATGTAAAGAGTTACCAAATATACTATTAAACTGAGCTAGACAGTGGATTCCCGTGATAAGGACGGCCTGAACTAAGTTAGGGTGACAGAACACCCATGTTGCAATATATGAAATATGATATTAAAATGAGCTAAACTTCCCATTATACAGCCGTCCTGAAGTATCATAGAAAGAGGTCTTGATGTTTGAAAAAACCTTAATCTTCGTAACTGTAATCCCAGCTTCAGATGGCTAAACCTAAATTTGTGATGTAGGGTGACGCAACAGATTAAGTTGAGCTAAAGTGTGGTCTCCCCTTATAATAGGCCCTAAGCATTCATAAAAACAGGTTCATATAACAGAAAACCACAGATTAACTCGATTTAATGGCACATTTCATACTTTCCAACATCCAGTTGTGTCACCCTAACTCTCCAAATTTGGGTTAGCCAACTAATCATAGGGACAGAGATAGAAAGGTTGTTTTTTTCTGACATCAAGAGATGAATGAGACTCCGCAGTCTCCAGCAGTCTGTTGTGTCACCATAAGTCCACAAATTAGGGTTAGTGTTAGGGATAGAGAGGTATTGGCCTTTTCAGACATCAAAAGCTGTTTTTATGATAATTCAGGTGTTTTTATAATTGTCTTGGTGTCTGAAAAAGTCATAATCTTGCTAACTCTAAGCCTAGCTTCAATTGGGTTAACCTAATTCGGGGTCTCGGGTGACAGAACAGGCCCTTGGAAAATATGAAATATACTATTGATTAGATATGCTATTATATAATATAGTATAACATAATGTTAAAGCAACCCAACATTAGAGAGGCATATTTAGGTAATTATTAGAATTACTACAGTGTCATGAAAACAAAATAGAAAATACTCCTGAGGAAATTAAAGTATTACTATGAATATAACTGAGTTTTAAAAATCACCATAAAGTAAAAACACACTTGCAAAACTTTAACGCTGTTACAATGCACCCATCATGACCAGTTCGGTTCTGTGTTTTACACCATTCCCAGTATTCAAAGCTCTGTTTCATTTTAACTGGAGAATGAACTGCACGAGGATTAACTTAATATGTCCTGGCAATACAGTCATATTCGATGAAGTGCTTTTGCGGAAGCTATCTCAGCTAGCGTCACTTGTGATAAATGTCACTTTAATAGCCGCCATCCATGAAATTACACACCTGACCTCATCTCTCACCACTTGAGAGAGATATTTTCTGAGGGAAAAGTGAAATGAAATGAAAGACTTCTGACACATCACTGTTAGCTTGATAATTCAGTGACTGGATTTTTAAAAATTGACCATGTGACCTTTTGACTCAGGAAATTTCCTGTTTAAGGTGAAATTGCTACTCACTGTGCATGTACGCATATACAAAGAGTACACCATGCAAAGGAAGTAAAAATAAATGGGCTTTTAGACCCATTATTGTTTCTTTTCCTCATGGATACTTAACTGGTAAGTTTTAACACAGAAAGGCAGGCTTTCATTGCTGAAGATCCATTTTTAGTTTCTTTCTGGCTCTCTGGATCGTAACACAATCTGTCTCCATAATACCGGAATCTACCTGGCAGGTGTTACACATCTGGCCGCAATCCAACTCCGCACCCCGTCTGCTGTGCTCCCAGTGGAGAAGTACATGAAAATACTCATAATGATGCTTTTAAATGAGCGGAGCAGCGATAGCATTTTGAAAAAATGACCAATTGGTGTGTTGTGGAAGAGAGAAAGACATGTGGCATCCTGCACTGACGTCACAAGTCCCAGGGTCAGCAAATGGTTCTTTTGTGGACCTGGCAGTTAATATGATGATGCTGCTCTTACTGTTAGTCCTATCGCGGTGCCAAGGAAAGCACACATTAAACACAGGCTTCAAGGAAAAACTAAATTGTCCATATGTTTTCAGTACAGCAAAGGTCAGCCATGTTCTTGGTTTTGGCGTCGGGGACTTTGTTCCAGAGTCTTCCAAATGTTCCCTGAGATAAACAGCTTTTTCTATCAACATATAAAATACTGTGTGAGCTATTTAAAACAAAAATATATAAGTAAAATCTGACTCCAGTGATGTCAACCAAGCAGTCGGTGTTGACCTGCTGTTTCATAGGTGAAGATGTTTGTTTTCATGTTGTAAGCTGACGATGTGTTACTTGATAAAAAAAAAAAACCTTAAAACCCACGCACAGTGGAAAAACGTATGTCTAAAAAGTAAATTCATTAAAAAAAATCACAAATAAGAAAACTTTATCTAACCGTAGTACCCATCCACTTCATCTAGGTAGAGAGGAACAAAAAAAAAAAAAAAAAAACTGCGTGTACAGTTTCCGGAATACAGTCGGCCCTCGGGTTAAGAACACTTGACTTACAGACAATTTGTACAAACAAATGGACAGCCGTAAAGCCTATTTATAAAAAATTTGGCTTGAATACAATGCTTTGTAATAACAAAAGTACGCTCCACTTTGTGATGCTCCTGAAAACATTGTGCTGCTTCAGCGCTTGGTGGAGGTACAGTTCAGTACCGTATGCAGTTCCTTTTTTATTACTGCATAATAATAATAATTATTGTTGTTATTATATATTTTTTTCTGACTTCCCTACAAATTTGACTTAAAGCAAACCACATTCGTTACCTGGGAACTGCTTTGTGCAATAGTAATTATCTTGCAATTAGCTCAAATAACTAATTTAGCAATTGATCTCAACAAGAAAATACTAATAGAAGCAATAATTACCTGAGAAGGGAAACACCCTGAAGAGCATTTGTAATTGTGTACAGAAAGCTCTGATTAATAATGAACCAGTCAAGTGCTATTTAAATAGCAGGCTTGCATGAGTGTAAACTAATGTGTGGAAATATGCAAATGTTGAAGAGCTGCGTCCCCCGCCGGGCTGACAAGGGTCATTCTGGGACAGTTGTGAGATGTGCATGGGAAGGGGGGGGGGGGTGCTGGTGCTGATTAGGGTGCAAACAGACAAAAGAAGACCATGAGCAATGAAAATAGAGGATTTCAGAAATCAGTCGTTGTTTTTCTTGATTTTTTTATTTTATTTTACCTGTCAACACAAAGTCAGCATCCTAAGGGGGCCGGTCTTTCACGGTACGCCAAGCATCTCTCTTTTGTTGCTAATTTTCTGTAATTGAAGGCATTTCTTTAAACCAGCAAGGGATTCCAACTGCTGTTGACGTTTTCTTTCTGCATGCGGCGCACAGGAGCCGACCAGCACAGCATCCATTAAAAGCTACGTCTCGACGGGCCCTTTGCCTGGTTTTAACACACGCCCTAACACCAGACAGAGGAGGGAATGAGAATCGGAAGTGTGATCTTTGTTGCTTCTGAGCAATTTCTCCCAAATTTGGTCAAGATCTCTGCATTTTGAAGGCATGACTTGTTAGTCTGTCGCGGATGGGATGAAAATGTGATTTGTGTTCTGCAAAAACAGCAGACTTCTTCCATACTTACCACTAATTATCGTTTTCACTAGTGTGTGTTCAGTTAGTAGCAGTAAAGATGTCTTGCTTACTCTACATAGATTCCCTCATGTGCTCCGTTCAAAAAGTAAAAAATGACAGATTTAAACACCTGCTGACCTTCCTGATCTTGATCTAATACTGTAGCTGTCATAAGTGATAAATATAGGGCTGAGATTTATGTTCTTTTTGCAGAGAATCTTCACACTGTCAGATACACATACACTGTTAATTTAGCTTTGGTCCAAGTTACATAATATGTGTATAAATTAATCTTGATTTATATCTTTTAGTAATGTGATGTTAAAGTCACAATGATTCCTGGGGCAAAATGGAAAAAACTTACATTTTTTGGTCTATAATTTAAAAAAGGAATCATCGTGTTTTACTGTTACAGTTACAAACAAGAGGAGCATTTTTTTCTGTTAAAAATATGTTACTGGTAATCAAAGCTGTCAGATGTAACACACTGAATAAAGATACTGGGATGCATAAAACCCAGTTCTGGCAGAGGTAATGGCCTGGAACAGTGGTCCAGCTTAACGGCCCCATTGTCACTTTGACCCGTTTGTATCGAAAGGGTGATGCCGGCCAATCAGGAAAGCCATGCCAGATAGAGCCACTTCCACCCATATGGAAAAGTAAAAAAGTATATACATTACTTTTATGCGTTTTATCCAAGTCACATAAGCTCTTTATATGACACAAAAAATAAAAACACAATGCATATTAGTTTAATGTGTCATTAGACATACATGTCCTTATTGATGTAAAATACATATAAAATCAATGTTTTGTCAGTATTAGTTTTTATGCATAATACTCAATTGAATCATGGACAGCGGTTCCACACAACTAGAATGAGTATTTTGAAAAGGAAACACAGTTCACTTCATGCGTTCATTTTGTGTTCTGAGAACATAGCCTGAATTTTCTTATGTCTAATTAAACCAACTGAATATGGAGGGATTGTACATGTCTTTCATTAGAACAATATAAAAGCAATGTAAATTTTAATTAAGAAACAACAAGCAAGAAGAATGTATTTCCTACTTAAGCCATGTGTTATCATGCATGGTAAAACGTAAAGTTCATGTAAAAGTTTTACATTTTTGTTACAGACTTTTTCCTTGAGTGCCTTGCATATCAAGTGTGTTTTTAGTAAGAATGTGGCCACAATCATACAAGAAAAAACACTGACTTTAGTGAATAAAAACCATGCATTGTCATATATAATTGATTTAACAAGAATGCTTTATAGCCTTATGTGAACCGTGCAGTTTTTTCTCTTTTGGACAGTGTGGGGTATGGGGTGGCTGCAGCAGAGACGGTCTGTGTAAAGCCAAGGAGATGGCGGCCCCTAGGAAGACACTGCAGGTTAGCAAGAAGGGGCTCCAGAGATGAGCATTTGACTGACTGACTGACTGACTGTCTGTCTGTCTGTTTATTATATCTGTCAGATTGTTCATTTGAGGATAGATAGATAGCTTGATATATAGATAGACAGACAGACAGACTGATATACTTCATTTATCCAGAAGGAAATTTAGGTGAGAATGCAGGGTTAAAAAAATCACTGGCGCAATTGGGGATTAAGGGCCACGCTCAAGGGCCCAACAGTAAAATCTCCCCTGGGATCTGAACCGGTCCCCATCATAGGCACAGGGCCCTAACCCACTGAGCGACACACCGCTGCCAAAAATGTGTTCCCAGGCAGGACTCAGCAAAGGCAAGGCTCGTTGGGATGTAATAGCTTCTGCTAGGCCATCCCTAGAAGTTGGAGTCCAACCATCCAACTGAGCACGACGGGACAGTCATTTAAAATCGCTTAAGGATCGCATTAGTGACGTGCCTAGCGCTGGCTCTCCTGTGGGGCCAGGTTAACAGAGCCTGCTGCATCAGAGTGGGGGTACAGCATGCGTGCTGACAGGGGGAAAATCAAGTCTAAGTCAGAGAAGCTGGTTTCAAAAGGAAGACAAATTATCTCCCCTCACCTAGTTGGATTGGCTATATTTCTTAAAAGCAGAATCCTCCTACGCAGACTCCACCATTTCAGTCACAGGGGTGTCGGCTGCGTCGAGAAAATCACACAATTGCCATAATGGCATTTTATGTTTCAGGTAAGGCATGGCGAACGAGAGCACCATAATGGAGTAGCAATTAAATGGCAATCACGGCAAATGTGTTCGAACAGGGGCAGATAATTGCGGGCGCCGTTCCAGTTTGGCCCGTTTGTTCCAAGGTGTCCCCCAGGAGCTCCTCAGGCAGGCAGGGCATCCGGGGAGAGGGATAAACGTCGACTCCTTGGTGCCACAGCTGCCAGAGGGCCCATAAATCAGCAACAGAGAACGGCGATGAAGTGCACCTTTGCGCACAGACGCCTGGGCTAATTACTACAAGCCATTAACTCTCTAAGTAACGAGCAGATCTACCAGACGGAGACACTCCAATATGTCAAACCTTGGGACGTTCGGCTGGGAAGTGAGCGAAGCTGTAATCCATATGATGTGGCCCATTTCAAACCGACGGAGAGATGCATCCAAGCCAGTGGCTTCCTGGCACTGCGAGGTGAAATCTGCGGTATCCATCATGAAGCATACTCATCAAGCTGAGTAACATCGCAGACTGTTACGTGGAGACAGATTGTAGCATCTAAGAGGTAAACCTTAACTGGAGGATTTATTTCAATAGTGATTATGAGGCTCAACAAAATTAACCTAACGTTAAATTGACAGACTTCCTGAGGGCTGTAATCTCCTTACAGCTATTGTGGGAAAATTAAAGGAAAAAATATGGAGTGAAATCAAGGAGAAAAAAACATTACACAACTTAGCGGTGTAAAAATGGCACCATTTGGTAGGTAAATGGGGTGTGGAAGACAAAAGACATAAAGACAGATGCTACATGTCATTCCAGAAGGAGATAAGGCTACTGAATGATGTATCCTTCATCGGGCTGGACATTTATGAGGATCTAACGTTACCTGCCTTAAGTTATGACACACTCCTTCTCAACTGTTCATATTGAATCCTAGAAAGCGTTTAATTGGACAATTTGTCTTTCTTCATTTTATTCAGAGCGAAAGGAAGACAGCTTTGCCATTCACTGGAGCTGCTTATGCTGCATGTACCTACACAGCTAAACAGACATCGAAGTCTGTGGCTAAATCGTACCCCTAAGGAGGGGGGGCTGCAGGCTCTCCACACCTGATGACTGCTCTCTTTACAGTGCAGTTTCTGACTGAGCAGGTATCCCCTCCTTCGACACTCATGGCCCCAGCAATTTCTGCTTGGCTTCACAGGATAATGAGACAAGGCTGAAGTGAAGAGGAGTCGGACATCGTGAAGGAGAGCCATGCATGTGGCCTAGAGCACATAGTGCTCTGCTTTTTCTGTCACGGTATCTTACACACTCTGTCAATACCAGAGTATTTATCAGATGACTGTACCATAACCCAACATTACTTCCTGCTACTGAGCCATCGGCAATCTAACCTGAAGTGATAGTGCTCCCCCTGCTGGTAGGAGAGAGAGAAGACGATCGCAAAGCGACATGACTCAGCGCCAGCAAGCGAAAAGCACGGCAGCCAATTATGAAAAACGGTAACTTCCAGGTGGCCCAGAGACCAACAGATATGGCATTAAACAGAGAGGACAATATAAACTGAGAAGCGGAGATAAAAATCAATGGCCCGTCTCATGATCAACTGTCGGCAGCACTGATGCTCAGAGAATACACTTGGTGCCACATTAAGAGTAGTCAAGCTGTTGAATTCTGGAGGGAAAAGATCTGTTTACATGCAAGCTGTTTATAGTGACTTAGCGGATCATGAAACCGGTCAGAGGCAAAAAGCACGAGGGGAGGGGTCTCTCCTTGTGGTCGGGGACTGTCACTTTGTTAAGGTGATTAGCCGGTTGCTGATTGGAGCCTGGAATCGAGGGTGTTCCGTAATGGAGGGGCCCCCTGGGCTGGTACTTCATCACCACATGGTGGCTCCTTTAAATCAGGCTGTGATTGCCGCGGATGGGGAGGAACATCAAAAGCCAAGCAGCGCCCGTCCTCCTGAGACCTGCCAGCTCGTTATGGGGGTATGGGGATTTTGGTAAGTGAACAGCTGGATGTGGAAAGTCAAGGACCGGAGACCATCTAAAGGAGAACAGAAGATATGTTTGACATTCAAAGACCAGCGAAACATCCCCCTTCCTGTTCTGAAGTAAAGGAGACTTCCCCGCATTCCCCACTTTCCTAAGAGTTTTCCATTGAATCTACAAAAGATTCATTATCCATCCAATCATCTTATAACCGTTTATCTTGGTTTGGGTCGCAAGGTGCTTGGATCCTTACCCAGGCAGCACAGGGCACCAGGTCTAGCCTGAATAAGATGTCAGTCCATTGCAGGGCATATTCCCACCCGTACGCACAATAACACCCTACATCTAATCCCACAAAAACACAGAATTTATGTGCAATCTCCACAAAGACTGAGAGGAGGTGGGATTGAAACCCACAACCCGATAGGTGTTAGACATGATTTATTAGACTAATTCGGTAATAAGCCCTTATACATATCAAAACGGGAGTTTCTTATTGACTTGCATCACTGCAGGAAGCTCTTGTTAAGAGATCAAAAAGGGACAACCAAGTCCAATTTGCAGCATCTTTAGCGACAAAAAGTCATATTGTAAGGGCACAGGCTCTGCTCATCTTAGCTTCATCTTTTGTAGTGGGCAAAAACCGTCTCTATTCATATAAAAAGAGTCCTAGTTCTCAAACTATTTATTCATCTGCAGAGTGTCTATAGTAAGTGAATTGCTAGACTATATTTTGCTTATATGATTTAATAAACTACGTTATTTTGACCTGCTTAATAAAATGTAAAATATCAGCAAATATCTTTTTATGTTTT
The DNA here is from genome assembly GCA_019775915.2 of Cyphomyrus plagiostoma. NCBI lineage: Eukaryota > Metazoa > Chordata > Actinopteri > Osteoglossiformes > Mormyridae > Cyphomyrus > Cyphomyrus plagiostoma. The sequence goes on from JABFEA020000044.1 coordinate 9,376,222, forward strand.
TTTTTGTAATTTTGTAAGTAGAATTTCTTGAAACTATACATTCAAAGGTAACACCCTTCATAAATTCAATACAATTCAGCAGACAGTAGTGACATAAATTATGACAGTAATATAAAGTAGCAGATTAATAAAAGTATTAGCATTTACCCTGTACTGGATAAGTCATTGGAAGATATATGGATGAATTGATTTATGGATGAATAGATGGATGCACACATGTGTCGCAAACTATAAACAGAACTGAAAATTCTCACTGAATATTGAGGGGAAAAAAATTAACTTCAAGAAATCAAAAATAAGTCTGATCAATCCTCTAACCGGTCACCCTGGTCAGGGGTGTGAGGGGTCCTGGAGTCCTTCCCAGGCAGCATAAGGCGAAAGGCTTTGGTACACACTGCAAGGAATGCCAGGAAGACAAAGACAGGCAAAAGAATAGCATGGATCTGCAACACACATCCTATTTAATCTAAAGTGGGTGGATTGTAAACGATGATCATCGTAGCACAAAAACAGTGATAATTAAGTGAAAATTTTAAAAAAAATAAAAGATCAGGCCTCTTGTAGAGCAACAGAGTTGATTTAAGAAGATGCATGTAGCACATGTCACATTCTGCATGTCACAAGAGGATAACAAATGCTGTATTGGAACATTATCAATCCCCAGCTTTGCTGTGTAAACAGGATCCCATCAAGTGACAGAACAGCCTTTTGTTGATGGGAAGAACCGTTTGAGAGCCAGCCTGTCTGAGACTGATGACTGTGTCAGGCATACCGTGATAAAAGCACATACCACCAAATTAAACCATGTTTTTTGTGGCAGCGGTCCAGAAAAACAGAAGACAGGTTCAGATGCATGACATGGGAAGCACATCTGATGTGGTGTGACATCCTAATGCTTCTTTGTGACTGAGCCTACAGGATCAATGAATGATTCACAGCTGGGTGCAATATTGCAGATCATGTTAAGGATGGATTACCCTTATAAGGTCAATTTATAGCCAAACATTCAAGCAATTGACACGTTTATGGACTATTGGAGGAAACTCAATGGAAGAATGCTCACCCCTGAGTCACCATGGCATATATCATACGAAACAACACATAATTGTTAATTTAGTTGGGTCACACTGTTGCCCCAAACATCCCAGGCTGGGGGTTTTAATCCCATCCCTGCCCTATTTAAAGTGAAGCTTATGTGGCAAGTGGATCGGGGGAGGGGCCCAGTAAATTTTGTGTGATTGTCAGTTATCAAAAGGGGGCATTTTCAAAAGTGGGGGCCCAGAGGCACCACCAACTACCTTTCCCCCTACTTGTGTCTGCTTCTGCTTTTTAATGGAGTCTGCATGTTTTTCATGTGTCAAAAAACATCAATGTGAACTGGTGTCTCTAAATTGCCCATAATATATAACTGAATCTGAATGCATGCACTATCGTAGAATGGCTTCTGATTCAGGGTGACTGTGCTTTCTGTTACAGGCGTCAGGCTTGACTATAATGCTGTGCTGGATAAGCCATTTGTGGAAGATGGATGCATCAATACTTGAATTGGTTATATTAACAAAACCATCAAAACAACAAATATTGACTGCGGTCTATGGGATTACCTTAATTGGATTTTCTAGCCTGTCATATTTGACCATTTATTGTGACAGAATGCAATTTGCTATGAAACCAAGACAACAGTCAGCTAAGGGCAACGTCAATGTGTGGATAAGGCAAAGAGTAACATTAGACGAAAGTCAGAGCATCTCACAATGCCAACTGCTGCTTCGCTCCTCCAAAACAAAGTCTTTTTGTGCAGCCTGCTTTTCAGCCAGGAAATTTTCAAACCCTCGCCCAGAAATCTATTTTACATTTTTATCAGCCAAAAAAAAAAAAACAAAAAAAAAATACAATTTAGTTAGGTGGTAGATCTGGAACCAGGGGCATCAGAGGGAATGTCTAGCTACTTCCTTTGGCTGGGACACTTCATCCCTAAAATAAAGTAAAATCAAAATATAACCTCTCATTATATGTTGATTATGAAATACCAACCTCCCTCATACATCTTACATACAGTCATGAATTAGTTATGAAATGCTAAACACAAAAAACACCCTTATATATTAGTTATGAATTAATATGAGTTAATGTAAATTCCCACTTTGGGAGCCAGTTTCTCAGCCTGCAACTTAACCCTAACACTCTTTCGTCTTCAATCTGGTGTGTGATCTTATCAATTACACCCGTCTGTTCAGGCATGCCTTTACTTCACCGGCCGATATCTTCATCCTTGTTCCCTCCTGCTTCTGAACTTTTGAACATTATGAACAAGGCCGACTGAATTCTAAATAATCCATATTCAACACCAGTTCGATTTCAAACCCGGAACAAACCTTAATTTTCTTACACGTATAATACCAGGACTGAGTTTAAAAGAAATCATTTTTAATGGAGCAATTTGAATATTCACTTACAGCAAAGTCCCCACTACTCTTCCATTCCATTTCCTTCAAAGTTTGAGTTACCTTCTGATATTTAAATCCACCAATGGGATTTCACATGTACAATTTCATTTTCTTATTTGTAAATTGTTGGGATTTGCAGTAGCAGATGTTAGTTTCATGGTTAAAAGTTTACTGGTTCGTTGTGTAAGTCTTTTGAGGCTCCCTAAGAAGGCTTTGGAATCTCCCTTTCTTTGGTATAACTATCCTATTACAAAACTGGATTATGCGGAATACAACAAATCCAGGTCAGTCAATTTGGATAAAGGTATCCACTAAATGACTAATTACCACAAAATAATAGTGCCCCTGCTGAGTTGTTAAAGAAGGACACATTACACATTCAGCTGCACGATTGCACTAAACTGCCAAACGTTTTCCACAGATGTACAAAATATATCAAGTCAGTTCTTAATGGCTGTACAGCATGCTGGAGGGAGACCCCTCATTTGCACTACAAATGGCCAAGCACATGAATTAAGTCGATCCTAACAAGATAATTAAGATGTGAAGAACTCCCATAAGATTAAAGCATCTTTACATTACATGTCTCGGTTACAAGAAGCAAAATCCCCAGGGTTTCAGAGAAACTTGCAATCATGTTAACTCGCCTCATAAATGTTTTGATTAAAAGAAAAATCTCAGACTGCCTGGAAGACATTCAAGGGAGAAAATCCAATTTACATTCTGCACAAGGCCTTGAGGCGAATCATTTTGAGTCACAGATCACCATATCGACACTCCGTTTAGCTACATCTCTGCAGACCTGCTTTATCGTTACAACTTAAATTTAGTTGCCACTCAGCATCCCTACTCTCACCCCAATAAATGATCTATAAGTATCACGTATTTCCCATCGATGAGTTTCTCAATGGCGTCAAACACTCCACATTGACACGTCTTTGTTGTTCAATACATGCATGACGCAGACACTTTGGGTTTGCAGAATTGCAGAATGCATCCTTTTGAGGGGGGAAAATAGCTAATTGTAGATCACCGTATCAACACTACGTTTAGCTACATCTCCGCAAACCTGCTTTACCGTCACCCACTTAAATTTAGTAGTACAATTTTCAGGATGTGTACATGCATGATACAGATATACTTTGCGGACTTTTTACAGAGTGCATCCTTTTTTGGGGGGGGGGGGGGGGTGCAACTAATTCCAGCCGGTTGGACAGGAAACACTGGTGGATCAGAGGAATACAACCTGACAGACAGTGTCCCAGCCCGGGGAAAAGTAGCCACAGAAGCCGTGTACAGGCTGAGCGGCATAGCCATCCATACCACCGGTGACAGCTATATAACAAGTCCAGTCCAGAAGGCCTCAAGGCCCTCTCTGCTGGAAGCGATGTGACAGCTATTTAGCCTTTTGCGGTACCCGCCCCTCCCCCAAACCACTCGGCAAGCAAGGCAATCTATGGAAAGCCAAGCAGGCTGCTAAACACCAGTGCAAAGGATGCGGAAAGCGGCGAGGAGATGGTGAATGTGAAGCACTGCTGGTATGAAATCACTGCAGCTTGAAAGATATAGGCCTCCAGAAGAGTATTCATTAGAAAGGCCTGTCGCAGAGCATGAGCTTTGCCAGAAAATATGAGTGAATGTAAGGAGTCTTATTAAAGTGAAAGTATATATAACCTCGACTGGCCCCTTGCAATGGTGCCGCCCACTTTCCCAGAACAGGACGCCATGACGGCGCACTAATTACGGAGATACAGAAATGCCCAGATATGGACTGCCGAACTTCCACCGAACTTCTGCACAACCATCTCTCCCCTCAGACGTTGTTTTTTTTTCTCACTGACATATGTGTGAAGACCTCAGCTTATCCAGCAGAATGATCAAGGGCCCAAACCTTGTAAAATGATTCCTTTGAAATTTGAAGGGAACATCTGTCTGAGGTACTTTGAAATCAGTGCCAGAGAGAAAAGAGTATATTTTTCCCTCTGCGAAATGACGACTGGTCTTGTTTGGCCCCTGGAACAGATGGTGCTGGGTGCTGCATGGTGAGGCTGTTGCAACAAGTGTGCAATTACAAGGCAAAAAAAAGGGAAAAAAACTAACAAAAAAGAAAAACGGCGCCCTCCCCTGGTGGAGGTTAAAAAAAAACAGAATTGGGAACGCAAACTGAAGACTGGTTGATGCACCATTACACACGCACACACAAGACAAATTAACAGCTGAATCGCTTGTGGTTTTATGTCAAGTCCAGACTTTGCTCATGTGTATGTATTAAGATAATCAAGCTCTGAAGAAGTCCAGAAAGAAGAACAGGACGCTATTAACCATTACAGACAAATTTACAGAACCACACAGGGAACATGGCTCATATATCGTACATACAACATTTGCTATAAAAATCATTTCAATAATTAGAATTATTTGCAGCACTCGGAGAGTGTGACAATGAAGAAATCACGTGAAGCTATTTAAGGAAAATTAATCCTGAAATTAATATTTTCATGAAGAGAAATAATTCTGACTGCAGCTAGCATCTCATCCAGGATGTGCCCAAAGTTTGTTCCTGACGCTGCCTGGGACGGGCTCCAACCACGACGCATGGTTAGAAGATGGATGGATGGATGAATAGATGGAGGGACAGATGGATGAACATGCAGACAATATGCAGCATGTAGACTGTACAGGCTCACAGACACAAGACGCATCAGAGGAGACAAATGCCACAAATTACATTAGACACACGGGGCACAAATAAAAAGGCAAAACACATCGGTGACTGAAGGTGGACATACCGTTGAAGGCCCTGCAGGAAATGCCGTGAATGCACGTTCATTGGACAGCTAAGAGATGTGGCTCCAAGTTAATAACGTGCATTATATATACATGGCGAACTCTAACGGATGTACAGTGGGTACGGAAAGTATTCAGACCCCCTTCAATTTTTCACTCTTTGTTATATTGCAGCCATTTGGTAAAATCATTTAAAATTATTTTTTTTCCTCATCAATGTACACACAGCACCCCATATTGACAGACAAAAAAAAGAATTTTTGAAATTGTTGCAGATTTATTAAACAAGAAA
>JABFEA020000044.1:9403900-9441116 GCA_019775915.2 Cyphomyrus plagiostoma
CCCCCCCCCCCCCCCCCCCCCCCCCCCCCCCCCCCCCCCCCCCCCCCCCCCCCCCCCCCCCCCCCCCCCGTGAAGAAGGGCGGCGGACTTCAGAGGGGCCAAACCCTGCTGCCGTCACAGTGTCTCGCCAGCTAAAGAACCAGCGAACGCCTCTCCTCTCTCCGCAGGTTAAAATGCGCCGCTCATGGGTATGTGGGCCTCGCATGCCATGCACGTCACAATTCCACAACAAAACATTTGGGGAAGGAAAAGGTGGGGAGAAGTCACTGGGGGATAAAAACTGAGAAGCGGAGGAATAACAGATGTGCGCGGGATGCCGTGGACGCAAGACGAGCACTGACACACTTCCTCAGTCAGAGTGGGAAATCCATAGGGAGGCCGACTGTCGGAGGATGAGCCGGGGGGGGGGGGGGGCTAAAATGCCGTCTCCGTAGGGATGGCGACATCACTTAAAGGGACAGCGACGTAAATGAGCGCTGAGAGATGCTCAGTGACGAATGAGACTCGTCCTGTCGGGAACAAATAAGGGATAACGGGGCCTCTCGGCAGGAATCGATGCAGCGGGGACGAGTTTTGATTGGAGAGGGAGAGGGATGACAGTATACAGAGAAAAACGAGAGTCCAGCTGGCCCACTTAACCGTACATGGCAGCATGTCAGATTTTACGCGAGTAGAATTTACCTTCCCATACCGTTCAAAACAACTTATAGCAAAAGATAAATAGGCTAAAAAATATACTGCAACATACTAACGAACACAAACAAATGAAAAGATACAATGCTAATTTAATTAGCATTAGTAATTCCGTAAACTATCCGTAAATCTCAGATATATTTTTTCCATACGCCTGGATTTTCCTTAAGTCTGTTAAGTCGAAAGCTGCCTGTTTGCGTCCGTTTAAAGGGGTTGAGTCTGCTTATACTCATAACTCTGATGCTATATTATACAGATACATGAAGAAATCGCTCACAACCATCCTAGGTACCTTAAGTCAACTATAAGGCCACCAACCTATTATAATAAATTGTATAATCAAAAATTTCACAAATATTAGGTCTCTAAAAACAGATAAAAATGATCAGTTCCAGGGTGCCCAAAAAAAAGACCACCATGATTGGGGCTTCTGTCTGGAGATGCTGCAGACGTACACGAATCGCCAGGTCCAGTTGCCTGTTGAGCACCGCATACTGGGCTGATTGCTCTGATGGCCCAAGAGGATGCTGGGAATTAATTAGTTTATGCTGAAAAATCAGATGGGAAGCGGCTTCTGAGTGCGTCCCAGCATGGGTGCGAATGTGCATGACCCTCAGGCTTTAGTAGTATGTATGAGCGGAGAAGCCAAAGGCTACCTCAACCAGAGAAGAAGTTAAGACATTTACTTGACCTTTGTCCAAGGAAACTGACCTCAGCCATCCTAACAGTCACTCATATCCAAAACAGAGTTTCTTGAGTGGGCACAGAACGAAGTACGGTTCAAATAGGGGGATTTTTAATGTTTGTTGTGGGAATGTAATATTAACAGTAACAGAATAGTTACATTGGTTAATACAGGTTGAGCTAACAAAATACTGGAATGATTTATGATCCAATTGTTTCCGAGGCTTGTGTTTATAGTCGAAAAATTACTCTGCTGAACAAGGAAGTAATGATCAACTACAGCAATCAAAAACCCTAATCCAAAGGGGGGGAACAAAAGTGAGGAGCCCTTTTTCATTAATGGCAAGAATGTAACCAAAAAAGCAGCGAGTAGGCAGAAGAGGACTTTCTCCACGCTGATTATGGGATGGTTCCCTGGGCTCTGTGGCGAGCAGCTCTGATGGAGAAGGGCTGAGGAGGGAGGCATTTAACGCCCCGCTGCGAGTACTTACGGGATTGGAGCTGCCTGTCGCTCCGTAACTGCATGCAAAGAAAGTTTTCACCGGTTTGTTTATTTATTTAGCATTTTTTTGAAGCGCAAAATCACCCAATAATTAGCTAACAGGGGCCTCAGAGCTGAACGGCATGTTAGTGGGAGAACAACAACAGAGAGAAAGACGATAGAATAAAATGCCTCTGAAGCACGGATGTGCAGCAGCTATGCCGTCTCTGGGATGACCGCAATGGCGAAATGGGGGGTCAGCGCCACACTGACCTGTGATGATGAGACACTCGTTGTTGTCCAGGGCTTCGGTGAAGAGGCGCGACACGATGAGCTCGGGGTTGATCATGAACCGGATCTCCTCCTGGACCAGCCCATTGCCCGTGACCCCGCCTCCCACCATCCGGTTGGCAAAGTCCACCTGTGGCCCAAACACAGGTTCGGCAGCGCTGGAGGGGCTGTTCCTCACATGGGGGCGAGCATCTATAGTTGTATATTCTGCACCCAGCTTTTACTTTAAGATTTCAGATTAGCATTTCACAATTCTTCACCATTGAGAATCATACAAAAAACCTTTTAACTGCTACCATTCTGCATATTATAGAATGTTCATCATGATGGGAGTCTCATTCCTCCACCCATCCATCCATACAAGAGAGAGTAACATGGAGCCTGAAGCCTTCCCCAAGAGCACAGGGCAAAAGGCAGAGGTTCACTCCAAACAAGATGCCTCTCCAACATCCACACACCAAACCACAATCTGGGTAATTTACAGTCACCAGTTAGACTGACTGCATGATGCTGGACTGTATCAGGAAACCCAAACAACATGGAAAGCACATACAGACTCCACACAGACAGAGGAGGGGACGAGATTTGAACCCACAGCCCTGGATATGTGAGGCCATGTGCTACCCACTACTTTAAAAACAAGCAGTATGTCACTGTAAGACACTCTACGGCAGTTTAAATTTTTACACAGCATGTATGATATCTTTGGGCTTGGTTTGTATATAAAATTATTACCTTTATATTATTTCGAGCAAGAGGCAGAGGAAGAAGAGCTAGAGGGTAGCCTGTAGGGTAATCTGCCTTGACGGCATTAAATAAATGATGATCTATTGTCCCACACATAAAGATGGACACTAAGGCACACTTAAGGTGCCCCATCCCTGTCAGGAGAAATGCTTATAGGCCTGGGGAGGAAGCCTTACTGCAAATGTTTTTTTTTTTTTTACATTACGTGAATGATGTAAAATAAGGTAGCACTGTGGGGCAGTGGTTAGCACTGTTGCCTCACTCGTCTGGGACTTGGGTTCACGTCTCCGCCTGGGTTACATGTGTGTGGAGTTTGCATGTTCTCATCGTGAGGTTCTCTCCAGGTACTCCAGTCGGGGGGGGACAGTCCAAAAAATGCCAAGGTTAATTGGAGTTACCAGATGTACACTAAATATGTGAATGGTGTGTGGGTGTTCCCTGCAATGGGTTGGCACCCCATTCTAGGTTGTTCCTTGCCTTGTGCCCGAATCCTTTGGGGTAGGTTCTGCCCCCTTCCTCGCCCTTGAGTAGGATAATAGGTACAGAAAATGGGTGGATATACTTAAAACACACAGCCATCATCACTGGCCACTTCATAAATTCCACGAAAACAACGAGAAAAATTGTAGACCCAGAATGGGTCACTGGTTGTTTGACAGGACATCAGAATAAGCCTTCTTCCACCAGCAGAGTCCCAAAATATTAATGCCAAGAGGAAGGTGGCAAGGAGCTTGCAGGAGCTGGAAAAAGACAACACCACCTGACTGAGATGGGGGAAGTTTCTGACAGAGGGGAATAACCATGTTTTACTGGGGGGTTCCTGAGAGAAACATTCGAGGGGGGGACGGGTCATAACAATCGTGCGAGACCCATTGTGGGTGGTGTGAGGCTCAGCAGGTTAGGATGCTGTGCCGGTGATTGGAAGGTCACCGGTTCAAATATAGAAGTCAGCAAAGTGATTCCACTGTTAATCCGCATGAGCGAGGCCCTTAACCCCAATTGTCACAGGGACTCTCTGACCTGGCTTTCAATTGTACATTGTTTTGGATAAAGGCATCCGCTAAATCAAGTTATCGAACGTGCATTAATATGAAAAGCCTCATTAGCTGAATAAATCGACAGAATGAATAAGAGCGAACCACAAGAGGATGCACGATGCTACAAAAGGAGTCAGTGTTTCCAGTGGTGCTCGAACCAGAAACACACCGCGTTGGGCAGGTTACCCGGCTTTACACTGGATGTCCAGTTCTGTTGAGACCATTTTGTTGCGACTTTTAAACCAAAGGTGATAGAGATAATCAATTCTACACTGGGCAGCAGCAGAGGAGGGAAAGGAGGGAGAGCCTACAACCCCTGGCTGGGAGAGGCTGAGTTGCCCTGACAGAGGAACAGACAGACCAGGTAACAAGCCCAGTTGAAAAGACTGGATTCATGAACCAGGCAGAAAGGGGTCTTTAAAGCGTGACGGAAATGCCGAGATCTGCTCAACGCCATGATAGGGGCAAATGCAGACTGTCTGGGAGGCAGCAGCTGTAGCAGCCAGGAGGCTCAGGCTGGACGTGCCCTTTTCAATCCGAAAAGGCCCACCAAAGGATTGGCAAGAACTCAAGATTTAAGGGGACTGAACTTGTACTCAGACTCCCAAGAGGGACTTGCTGCTGTACCACTGGAAACATGAACAAGAATCAATGGTACCTGCAACAGAAACAGATCAGAAGTGTGTAAAATGTATATAAAAGGACAACAGTGGACCAGCATTAGAGGGTCTGTCCATCTCACAGGATTCCGAAAGATCCACATAGGCCCTGGTACTCTCCAGCAGCAGGCACAACTCTACTGGGCTAACCGCAGCCTTGGGGCCACTTGAATCAGTGACCATCTGAATCAGAATCAGCATCCATCTGAATCAGTGACCATCTGAATCTGAATCAGTGACCATCTGAATCAGACACCATCACTACACCAAACTAGGGGATGTCACCGCCTGTAATGAGGGAACTCAACCACTCCGATGTGACCACACCAGAAATTAACCCCAATTGTAAAACATGGCATCTCCAACTCAAAAAAAAATGTCAGTCTCTCTCCCAGAACAGCTTGTTTGTCAAATGAAGAAACATAATAAAGTTTTCCTCCATGTTCCTAAATGACACAGACAATGGCGGCAGAAGTGTGATAGGCTGTCAGCCTCAGCTGCGGCGTGACGTGGCAGTGTGAGCGGCAGCCTGGCAGCAAGTCTCGCCAAAATTGCCCGCCGACTCGGGACAGCCGAGGGGTGGGGGCATCTCAAGCCTGCTGACAGCCTGTCAAGCCCAACCCCCTTCTCCCCCCGCCCCACCGCACAGGGAATCTATCAATCCGGATGTGGGCCCTCGGCCCATGGGGTGCCCGGAGTCGCTCATGTGTACCAGTCAGCTGTCAGGGTCCGATAACTGGGAGGCAGGCAGAAGGTGAAAGGGAAACGGGGGCCACCCTGACAGATGGGGAAGGGGGACGCGTGACACAACATAGGCATTCCAGCTCCCGGCAAGAGGCGAAGGCTTGGTAGTAAAGCACCATTCATAAAAAAGTCTGATTCAGGGAAGTAATACAGGAGAACCCATGATTGGCAGAGTGATGTCACTGCTGATCCTTGACCAACATCATTAATCCCCAATTGCTCCAGGGACTGGCTGACCCTGCCTTCATAATTGTATAATGCATGGGATAAAAGCATTTCCCAAAAGTGTAAGTGCAAAAACGTAATTGTATAGCCCCAAGCGATAGGATGGGAAACCCAGCAGTGATGTGGTGGTGGCCCTCACCTGGAGCATCCCGTAGCCCTCATTCTCAATGGTGCCCTCACACGTGATGTGCAGCTTTGTCAAGGGCTTGGCAGAGCTGTGCCGAGAGAAAGAGCCGCACCAATCAGCATTCATGAAAACAGGCCACATGACCTACCATAGCGTGAGACCTTCCCTGCAATAAGTCGCACGACAGGTCCGCGGGAAGAGTGGCAGATTTACCTGTCCCAGTCCGGAAATTGGGTCACACACTGCCTCGTAAAGGTCACCAGGCCAGTCGGTGCTGATTGGCATGTCGGAGAACGTCAGCGTCACCAAGGATTCACACAAGCATACGCAAGAACAACTCGGTAAGTCAATATATAACTCAGTAATCACAGAGCAGAACCGATGCCAATCAAAACAGGCGGAACCAAGCGTGGAGCTATGGAAGCTCACCTTTCTCCGCAACCCGTCTGAAGTAGCAAAACAGCGTTTTCAGCTTCTCCACCTTCTTCGGGGAAGAGCCTTCAAACAACCTAAATGAATGAAGAGAGGAGAAGGTCAGTTCTTCCACGTAATGTGGACTGTGGTAATTTCTGAAAAACAGAAGAGTAATTATTCCATTAAGACCCCGTGCCAGTAGACGTATTCGTCAGAGGGTCATGCCATTCATCAGAGAGCTTTTAGCTATAACACTATATCAAAAGATCAATGGCAAAATTAATACTACATTAAAATGATGCGTTTCTTACGCAACTGCTCCCTCCCCCTCAACCACCCCCCCAGCACAAAATACCTCCCTACAGCTAAAGCCCTTCCTGTGCTCTGCCTCCTGCCCCCCCCCCCGATATACTCCTCCCAAGGCAGTATAAATCATAGCCCCCATTCCCGGCCCAACGCCCACCCCCGGCTGAGTTTGTGACGGGCAGTCATTTTGCTCTGATGCAAATTAACCCTCCCCCCAGATGGAGCACCGTGCTTCCGTCCAAACTATCAGCCCTTTTGAAGACACTCAAAATCCATCGGACCAGTAAGTCGTGGCTGAGTCTCCCTGAGGCCGGGCACTGCGGAATCGTGCCCTGGTGGATCAGCTCAGAGAAGAAGAGCAGGCCACTTTTCCCTGAGGGACACACATCAAACTGTGGGACCTTCTCAAGGAAGACATTACAAAAAAAGAAACACACACAAAGTGAGTGGAACTGGAAGCGAGGATGTGAAGTGCGGCTTTTGACATCTAGGCCATCGCTGTCTTCCAGCCAAACGTGCAATTCTATTCCGCCTTCCTCTTGCCTGTCAAACACCATTATTCTATTTTTTTATTATTTTTTTTTAAAAGTGCAACAAATCATAGAATGAAGCCGATGCATAAAATGCCTTCAGGGAAACAGGGAAAGCATCAAGAGAGTTATTTTTTAAGTGGGTTCCTGCCTTCTACCGAACAGTAGCAGCAATGCTACAACATATGACCTGGTCATTCAAGTAAGGTGGCCATTAGGGTGACAGGAAGCTTCTGGTGCCTTTTCGGATGAAAGGTCAAACAAATCACAGCGCAACAAATGGCTCTCTAGGGGATTTCTAAAGACAACCAAATCAACCAGTTTCGGTTTTCAGAGTCAAAGCCACACAGCAATTCCGGAACTACTTGTCATAAGCACACTCAGCTCTGAGAAAAATATGCACTTTTGCTAAATGAGGAGCATCGTGGGTAATTCTAATATAGCAAAAGCGTCATTGTGGGCCATTTCAGTCCGTTACGGCTTCAAAAAAAGAATTCCAGATTAATTAAAATGACAAAACTTCAGACTCCGCAAAAACGCCAACGTTACATTTCAAGATGAGCAAACCTGATAACGTAAAGTGCCGTTGCTCTCAATTAGGTGCCATCGAACCAGCAGGAGCCATACATCAGCAGCCTGTTTCACTTTAAAGTGCAAGAAACAAATGCCCCCCTCAACCAAAACTGGCCAAGAAGCAGAATTAAACGCTGATGCTGAGGAGGGCCGCACTCACCGGCATCCCCCGGCCCGACCTCCTGTTGTCACGGTGCCCCATCTGAATCGATGCTAATTTCATTCCTCGTTCCATTTAGATAATAACAAGCTCATGCCAACAGAGATACATGCTGGTCACATCGGAGACTTGTCAATGGAGGGCTGTGGTTCCCTTAAGGAGATTGGCCATCGCATTACACTAATCCCATAAAGCCGGGTTGGGGGGGTGGGGCTGCTGAAGGCCACACACCCAGCAACCGCAACATTTTGCTGCTCCAAGGGCAAATGAAATAGCGCCAAACATAAAATCCCTAAAGACGTCGAGCTATAACCCAGCTAAAACACTACGCAAAATGATTAAGGCTCACATTAATGTCATCACCCAAAGAGGCACCTTCATCATGGACGTACATTTGTCTCTCAGCACCAGCTTACAGATCTTCTGTGAAGAAGCAAAGCAGTGACGCTCCTTTAGTGTTAAAGCCGCGTGAGGAGTTTACGTGTCGCCCCTGTCACGCGGGTCCCCCTCACTTTCCTCCCGCAGTGCACAGAATTGCATTCTGGTTAACAGGTGTTTCTGAACTGTCCGCTGTGTTAGTACCCTGCAAACAGAGTTGGGAAATCCAGACCGGGATTTCATTTCAATCAACTAGTAGAGTACTCTGGGACTGGGCTCGGCCGAACAGGTTTGCCGAAACAAAATCTGAACTTTTACTCTCTGGACCTGAATTACCCAACTCTGCTTGTAATAGACGTCCAAGGTGCTCCTGTGCTATCTGAGATACGTCCAAAGACCTGCCGGAACTTGGGATAAGCTGCTGAGAATCTCAACATTAGCACTGGTTCAATGCACAGTGACAGGTATCGTTAACCGTGAAACGCTGAAGCATAAAAATGCAGATGCTTATACATATCACATCATATGTCATGTGAAGACCACACAATACTGTGAACAAAGAGACAAAGCTAGGTTTTATTACAACAGTGGCGGGGAGGGGTCTCCCTGTGCACATGCACAGTACAGACGATGATGTCACCCCCCGGAGCTGGAATCTGTGTTTGATTTGTGTTCCGTGAGGGTCGCCGAGGTCTTAAATGCAACAGAGGTTACAGAGTTCACTGGCTCAATCCCTTGTCCGGACTAAGCTTACAAAGAAACAGGCAGAGAACAAGCTTGGAGAAAGAGGAAATGCAGTGCTCAGGGACATGACAAGTGTTGCAATTTTTGTCCAAAGGCAGTGCATGTTCATTGGCTGGCTACAAAGCCATCTAGATTTACAGTTTTGCTTCTTTAATCACAAGATTATGTATCATCACTGAAAAATAACGTTTTCCTTTTTTTATATAAACACTACCATACACTACAATATAAGTAAATGAACTATTTATGACTTACACAAAGATAAAAATGCGGAGAGATCATTTCTACACATTATTCATTCATGAGACAATGTTGCACTGTTTATGTGTAAAGGAAAATTAACATAGTGTGCCTGCATGATAGCAGGAAAACTATAAACAGTAAACATTCATGCCAAATTAATTTCAGTCTGAATCCATTTCAATCACATCATTAGTAAGATTTTGTTGCTGACAAAAGGAAATATGATGATTGGTCCCAACTAGTTCCATTACACTTGGAGTTACTAAAAGCCAATAACCAGAACTGCCACTAATGCGTTTAAAGCTTTAAATTACATGAGTAAAAAGAATATTAAACAGCAACATAAAAATGAATGAGAAATATTGTCACTGTATAGTAATTCTGCAATAATCAAAACAAACATTTGGATTTAAAAATGTGTTAATATATTGTAGCTTTTGAGAATTAGTACTACATAGACAATATAATCAGCTGCTTTTATCTGAATATTATGCTACAAATAATGCATAAGAACAGCAGGAACTCGTGAACGGAAAATGGCAAAATGAATTGAGACTCTACAGTAATTAATGGTTTAAGAAAACCCTGATCACCCAAACGTATCACAGCAACCATCCAAATCTGTTTTAGAAAAATTTTGCTGGTAAATTAACAGTTTCAGATCCCTCTAGAAATTTACCAATGCCATTTCACTGTAATGGAATTGCATCCAGTGACTGGAGTATAAAGATTTCCTACAGAAAGAAAGACTGGGCAGTCAGCTCAAGATCTAGTAATATAACAAAATCTTAGATTATGAGTTTTTCCCCTAAACTGCATGAGGCTCTCAAAGTAACAGAAACACAGGTTCACATGTAGAAATGTGCAATATACAGAAAAATCAAAAATTGGGCAAGAAGTCCTTTAATTTAATTTAAGTATTTAATATTTAGGTTACTGGAAACTGGAATTGCTTAAAAAATATATTTGTGAAATTCAATAAAATACAGTTTTAAGGATGAATTTCACCTTAAGAGAAGCACACCCTCCTGACAATTGACAGGGTATAGTTTGAGCAAAGTTT
Organism: Cyphomyrus plagiostoma; assembly: GCA_019775915.2. Classification (NCBI taxonomy): domain Eukaryota; kingdom Metazoa; phylum Chordata; class Actinopteri; order Osteoglossiformes; family Mormyridae; genus Cyphomyrus; species Cyphomyrus plagiostoma. The sequence goes on from JABFEA020000044.1 coordinate 9,414,000, forward strand.
CAAGCATGCTTGAGGTACAATGTCACAAAAAAATGATACTGACACCTAATGAGCCTACCTCATCTCAGAGACTAAAGTCAGTTCGGGCCCAAACCCAGTGCTTGTTATATAGACCGAGGGCAAGGCTACACCAAAACTGACAAAACATTAGCGCTGTATTTTAAGCGTGGTATATTGTGTGAAATGTAGGGTGTATAGTCAAGAAAAATTTAAGACTGACAGTTGATATGTAGCATGATGCTACACTTCAAGACACAATGAAACCTGGTTAGAATTAACATAGTCCCAACAGGTGTCTTCAAACTTAAGTGAATTGTATTGTGTGTTAGTATTAATTCGAGAAACACAGCTGGCCACCCAGTTAAAAATGTTAGACACTAGCTAAGATCAGCTAAGATCTAGTTTCAAATAAGGAAAATCACTGAAACTGAATTCCCTGGATAATACCTACTAGATACAATAGGAATAAAATCAGCTGGTAACAAAGACCAAGTAATCAACAAGCAACTGAGAAAGGCCAAAGAACTACAGAAAACAGAAAAAAGTTCAAATTCAGAGAAAGGGATGTTTAGCACTTCAGAAGGAAAGCTATGGAAGCATAGAAGGTGAATGGTGATAAAGCATTAGTCATGAAAATTAGAATAAGTTTTCTAGACTGTAGTGCCCCCTAATGGAAGAATGACAATTTATTATTTGCGAAAGATCCAAAAAAACTCATTTCACATGGGACTTACTGACCATGCTTGTGTATACATGTTTAGGTATGGAGACACTTTGGGGAAACGCCCAATGCTTAGTAGCAAATCTTCAAAAGATGACTTTTAATGGCATTCCTTAAGGGAAGAGCAGCCAAAAATGAAAGCTATTCGTCAAAGCTTCCAAAAAAATGCACAAGTATGCATAGAAACTGAGGTGCCTCCTGGAGTGAAAGTAGAGAGTTCAAAGCCTGCAATCCTAAAGTTTGATAAAAAAAAAAAAAAACACCTCCATATGAAACACAGAAGATGGCAGTTAATGCCTCTCTGTACTACTGTAGAGGACATGTGACCCTCAGAGGTCTGCAAGCCAGTCTAATTTAACAGCACCCATTTGAAAGGGGTTCCTCTGAATGGCATGATGAACACACTCATGCACTATACAGTTAATACCAAGGTAACAATATAAAAAGGTCAATTATTTGTAAGACATTTTGGATACTACAATCCAGGATGTTTTCAAACTGTTGCAGGATGCTTACTGAATAAAATTAAACCGCACATCTAAATTGTGGAAGCTGCGTTTTCCTCTGTCTAATGCCATAAATACAGACTTGTGTGTTCAAAAATGGAAAAAAAAACCTGGCAAAGATGAACACCGAGTTAACAGACAACAGATCAGAGCTGCAACATGTTCCAGAGCATATATCGCTGCATTCACAGCAAACATATCACAATGAGCATCTAAGCAAACCTAATAAATGTTATAAAACGGATTATAAAATTATTAACGATGGAAAGCTTTGGAGGAGAAACTTGTACCTGAACAAATGGATGTCGGGGTAATTTGCGTACTCCAGCTTCCTGGAGTTACGTCGTGGAAACGTACAGAAGAAGGCATTGGCCAGTAGACAGGCGATTTGTTGCTGTGACATCGTGATGGAGTGATTCATCTTCTGCTTAAGCAACGGTATTGGCTGAAAAGGCAGAGTGAAGCAGGGGCAAGGCAGAGATAATTAGTTTAGCGAGCAATTTGCCAAACAAGGAGTAGAAATTCCATTAAGTAAATGACTAGCACTAATTTAAGTCCCCTCACAGATTCTTAAGTCAGCCAGAACCATACCTTCAAGAGCAATCTACATCTAACCTGGAGCTCCTTGAATTTGTCCCTGTAGGTTGATAACTTACACAACTGCATTAAAATTCTCTAAAATTATTAGCGGATGGACTGGCGCCGCCAACAACAGAGCAGGCTCTTGTCGTCAGTTTTCTTTACACCGTAATTTAATTAGAACTGGTGCATCTTTCATTTTCTCATTAAAGCATCACTGGCAAAACACCATGTGCCGAAGTCCTTGATGTTCGGATACAATAGCAGCGGCCGTAAAGTAAGGTGTGCAGAGTGCTCGGACGAATGAAGGCGCAGCACTGCACACTTTGTTCAGCAAAACTGACGACAAGCTGCTTTATTAGACTGTAAAGAATGACTCATAATAAACTAATATGCATCCTGAGCGGAACTTGGCTTTTATAAAGCTACGCCTGGATGTGAATCCTTTAGTTATGGCAGGCGAAATGGCTCCAGCCGTTTCCATGCATAAATCAGTCAGCTGCTCTGAGGTCTGCAGAGGCTCGGAGGAAGGTGTAGAACAGATGTAGATTTTGCTGGGGTGTATCATTACTCTCGGTCATGCATTCCAACACAACCCAAGGATGAACAATGGCACATCCATTGATTTGGCCATAGCTGATCAATTTTCTGTTTTAATATGCTCAGCTTGGGGTCTGAAGGTCCCCTGACCCTCTTGGGCTACATCCCTTCTCCGTGGATGAAGTCTATCTGCCTCATTCAAAGCGGATGTATTGGGTCCTCTTCCGACACCTCCATTCGGCATGCGATGTTATTCCTCTGCCCCTCTGCTGCTTGAATGGCCTTGCCATTCATTCCACTAGACACTATGCATTTAAGGAGAGATAGAAATCTGTTTTGATGAGGGCAAATGTGTATCTCCTCCCCACATTAAACATGTCTGTCAGGCTTGCATGATACATGCAGACCACTGCACATGCAGCTCCCATAATCTTAAATAAGAAAAATTGTAACAAAACAAAATCCCATTTAGGGTTAGTGAATTACTAGAGATACGCTTGTGATGGATATCAGGCCATGGAGAAACTTATAAACCTGAAAATGAAAAGTTGAGGAGCCAGACACTGCAGTTGTACTTGCCTGGAGGAAGCACACAAAGTCCATGTGGGAAAGCCCCAAGACACGGGACCTGCTGCTCAACGGTCAAAGCTACACAGCCACTAACGAGCTCTCATAGCGCAGGTGCTCATTATCCCCTGGCCTTCATTCGGGAGGACCACAAGGCTGCAGAGCCTTAATAAGAATCACAACTCGAGCCAGGGACCTTGACCCAGCCCCATCTGCCCGCTTCCCGTTCGGTTTTGTCAGCCTCCGATCCCCACCTTTCGGTCCGTACCAACCTTGGTGCACAGCTTGTCTGCGCTTAGGGCCAGCTCCGCCATCTTTGGCAGGACGGTTCCGAACAGATGCTGCACAGAGTGAGGATCAAGAACCTTAAGAAAAGAGGGAGCGTCAATGTGGAGAGCTTCTCCGTCAGGATCAGCTGCTACATCTGGACTGCTACCAGCCAGCTGTACTGCTAACGCGACGAAACACAGGACATTGTTAATGAGCACAATGACTCTCCTTTGTCCGAGCTGGAAAGATGGCTTGGACCAGAGTTATAAAAAAAAAAAAAAAAAACACACACACTAGACACTTTTCTTCCCATTGAATAACCACTTTATCATTTTAAATAGCCCCATCCACATGCACACTCAATCAGAAATAAATAACGTATGTTCCAGAAGGTGCTTGCATTCATCTGAATAGTGAAAAATAAGCATGTCACAGCTAAAGGGCAACTCCAAAGATCTGAACATTTGACCTTTATAGCATTAACCCAACAGAGTCATTTATAGCATATATTACACTCATTTTGATTTTTTTTTCCCCATTTAAAGAAAATTTCATATAAATCGCGCCTAAAACCCACAAGTAAGCATGCCTAAACGGCTGAAGACCAAAAACACATAATTCCTTCCACAAACACAAGACCCGCCTTAGTTAAAACAGTACTACCTCGCGTTGACACATGAGGTGGTTAAAATGCACCACGAGATACTCCAAGATCTCAAAATAGAGGAGATCAAAGACACACGACTGAGCCCCGCTGTCGGCTTGTCAGTTAGAACCCCATTCCGAGGTCAGGGGTGCAAAGCAAGGCCCTTGGAAGGATTGTCAACTTATCAGTAGAAGGACAGTGATCTCACTGGCAAATTGACATTGCGTGGCAATTCAGAGCTTTTAGGGTTCGGCAGGGTACGAATAACAGCAGAGATGGATAACAAAATGAGGTGCATTTGTATTTGCATTGAAACACTCAGTAAGGAATTCACTCATCTTATTATGAGGGATTGTATATCTTATGGATTCCAACTACATTAACATGTAGTGTAACTATATACTTTCTTCTAATGACAGATAAAAGTTAAAGGGCAGAGTGAAAAATTTCCCAGAGTAACAGCAATTATTCCACACAAATTTTCATGATTATTATTTTTGTGATAATTTGACATTATTGCAGCAAGACACCTTCATCAATGGAGCACACCAGTTTGTTAGAACATAAATCAAATCAACATAGAAAAGCTACAGAGACCCTTTCAATACACAACTGCAGTTTATGTAGTGCGAGTTGCATATTCCCATTTTTTTTACTACTAAACAGGACTTCATCGCAACTACTTTCTAATGTTTTCCCCTCATATTATTCCATTACAACCACATTTCTCAATCAAGGCACCAACTAATTTTATTTATTATTAGAATTTTATTTATTTTATTTTGACTGCCACAAGGCTAGGCTAGGTGAAATGCTCGACTAGCTGCTGAGGTGCTAACCAACTTACACGCCAACTTACACAGCATAGCTACAAAATAGCCCCAAACAAAAACCGCAACAACACAGAACAAAACGGCAAACAACCTTCAGCTAGAATTAGGCTTAATTACTGAATTTAAAAATAGCCAAAGTAGCTAATTTCTAGGATTTAGCAAAACAAAAACACCCAAGTTTTTAATTCACAAATTATACTGCTAGGTCATCGGGCATGTTATTCAGGGGTGTAGCCTGTGCATATGAAGTACAATTTCAGGCTAGGCAACCCTGAACAAATCATAGGCATTTGACGTTATTCTCTAAAAAAAACCTGCTACTCTTAAAAATTATTTATAAATAGAACCACAGCACTTTTGTTAATGACACAGCACAGTATCAACTAAAAACTGAATTACTTGTCAAGAGGGCCTGGGAGAAGGTAGTCTGTGATGCTGATGGCCATTCATATGTAGAAGCGCCAAACCTTTATGGTCACGATTTCTCAAGAATAAGGCGGCAAAGGGGAAAAACAACCACTTGGTATGTTCTAGAACAGCATTTCATCTGTGCAAAGGAAATTTACATGTTAATTATAAGTTAGTTATTCTTGGTTAAGTAGTACTCATTTAAAACCATGAAAGCCACAACTGACCCAAGGTGTCTACAAAGAAGGTGAACGAAACTGGTTAGAACGCAAAGACACAACTAGACCGCTGGATTAAATTATATTCCAAGGACTGACCACACATTTTGGATCAGGACAAAACAAGCTTGGAACATGGCAGGGAGATCAGTTTGGTTTGGCTGAGGGCTTTCTCAAACTAAGTGAAATCTCATTAAAATCTTGGATGCAAATGTATTTTTTTGAGGGACCAGTGCTCTGATTAGTGGTCAGATTGGCAGCTTGGCAAATAACCATAAGGAGAAACTGCCTGAATACGAGACACCTGGAATAAGGCAATTTAACGTTTGCCATTTGCAAAAAAAAAAAACCCTTGAAAAACCTCACAATGAGAATAGTCTCCTTCAGACAAAAGAGACGTCAATATTTCATATTTTCAAAGCAGGCCTGATGGGCAAACAAGGGCAGTTTTATTTGGTATTGAATAAGAGGACCTTTTCAGTAGTCAGACACCAAGATTCCTAGAAAAAGAAGAGTGCAAGCTATCCTGAACCTTCGCATATTTCCAGTTCAACTATCGTAAGATTTAAATAACGTGGTTTAAAAAAAAATGACTGAAATACAGAAACAAACAGTTAGGAAACCAGTGGCCCACACCACACGCTTTTCCAGAAACATGCTTTTCCACATCATTCTAAGATGGGGGTGCCGTGATTTTTCCTCATAGCGGATATTCACTATGTACTTATTTATAACAGCAGTGGCTGCAAAATGGCGGGATGATCAATCACCGGGCAATTTCATCAAGGTTTGGCTGGGGGTGTCGGCTGATTAAATGGATTCCTGGAACAGATGCAAATGAACAAAATGTGTAGAGTGGGATGGGGTGTTCCTGGCCAAGAAGCCTCGACTGGCAATTTAGCGCAAAACATTTACACTCCTGCAAAAGAGGCCCGACTAAACACTGTCATAAGTAATGACCTGCATGACATCATAAACCGCTCCTTTGGGCATAATGAATGAAAGCGGCTGACAGGCCAAATGGGATACAGCTGAGGTAGCACGACGCTGCGTTTCTAAATCAAACCGCGACAGCGCATCAAATCAGCTAAACTAACACTAGGCGCACGATTTGAAACGGTTCTATATATCACATCAAACTGACAAAGTAATCAACCAAAAGAGGCAGTCTGTATCAGGGCAAAGTTTTAGATTTAGTACCGTTCTCCTAGATTCTCAGCCTCCGCTGCCTGCCCCAGTGCCGACGGTAAAGCACTTGGGGTCGGCTGAAATGTAGCATAAAAGAAGAGAAACGTTTGTGAGCTCATATCCATAAATACGAAAACAATCTGACCCTGTCTGTCAGGGGGCTTCGTGCTGTTCATTAAGTGGATCTGGCGAATGAATATTTAATGGGTGCGTCGGTCTGTCATCCACATCCCCCACCAATCCCCCCCCCCCCCACCCCCCCACACACCCTCACTCAATCTGACACTCACTCACATGGCGGGTCAAAATGCTTCAAGACATCTCTATCAGAGATTGGTGGCTCCATCTCATGGAACATCAAAACAGCTTTTACAGCGTATTTGTGTTGGCTGCATTTCCCAAGAAAGCTTCTGTAACATAGCAGAACCCCCTCAGGTTCTAATTGGGTATATACTGGGGATCTTGCGCTAATTAAATTTTACAGAACACCCCCCGATTGCAGCAAAAAACGAAAAATGGACACCTTGAGCTCAAAAGAGACTGCATATAACCACCATACATGTGGTAAATTATTCTTAACTAACTTTTACCACGTGACACGTACAACTCGAAGGGGAGCTACATTTACTGCACCCGCATTAGTATAAAATAAAATAAAAATAAAAATACATGGTGATTATCCCAAACCTTCTTTTCAACAGGCTACCCCAGAACAGTCCACCATATGCATGTTCTTCATTTACACCGCAGACAGGTAACTCGATTCCCCTGGTTTGCATTTATGTCTAGTCGGTCATTACTCCACATACAGCCCCCCGCGCCCACTTAACCAGAGCTTCCCTCTCAGACACCGTAGCCTTCCGAACGCAACCAAGTTCAGATTAATAAGGGGAAGGGGTGGACAGCCCCGTCCACACGAAAAGCACCATGCCTGGGGAAACCCGCAGAGGGAGGCTTTACGGGACCAACGGGCCCCTCTTCACGGCTGTCGAGAGATGGAGGACCGACGGCTGCGTCCTCGAGGGCCACTAGGACCATTTACAAAACGGCCGCTAATTTGTATTTCCTCTTTATAGCCATTACAACTGGCGTGTCAATCACGGCGGCCGTCTGCCTTGGGGGCTTTTCACCTACTCGGAATGACTAGACTATTTGAGCAACTTCGAGAGGGGGGCCGAGAATTTAATTAAGTCCAAAGAATTTAACAAGAATTGGCTGGCATTTTGAATATATGGGCTTATTTTGCCCAGACCTTAGGGGTAGACTTTCAATTCCTTTTGTCACTAAGAAACAGCATAAAAATCTCCCCCCGCTTGTCACGATAAGGCCACATACCAAAACTTGAGAAATAGGTAGCTAGAGAACTGAGCCCACTCTGTAAATTTAACCCTGTGTTTACATCTATACTGCGAAGAGACTAACTTAAATTTCTCCCTCAACCTTCCTCATAAACTAACATGCATATCTTTAATCAAAGGACAACGGTTTCGATAAGCTGGATACCTTGACTTAAACAACTAGCATTATGATTCGATATGAGTGTGTTAAGTCAAAGTCGAGAAGATGCTGTTTAGCTACTGGGACTTACAATTGTGACATTGAGGCTTAAACACACAGTGAGGTGGAGGGAAGGTAATTTACAGAGCATACACAAAACATTTCCAGAGTAACATCAGAATCCATTCTAGCATAACAAACAGCCCAATACACCAAATGACAAATTCAACAAGAGCTCCTCGTAAAATAAATGTTTCCATATTAGAAGAATTAAGCAAAATTACAGTTCTAATCACCCATAACAGACTTGTTATTTTATTACCAATATGAGAAAATGGATAATTTAAAAATTGAGCCCAAGGTACTTTAAACCACTTATAAATTAAGCAGAGAAGCACAAGGCAGCTCCAAATTCATAATGAGCTGAAGGTCTCCACGGGAAGTTAATTTCCAGTCAAATTAAATATAATAGCTAGCGTGTCGCTGCTCAGTGCACTGGTAGCCATATCTAAAGACATCCTTATTAGATCCAACCTGGTCAGCTGACATGTTTAGCGCCTTCTCAGAAGGAGTGTGAAAAAATAGAGTTAAAACTGCAGGGAAATTAAATGCTATGGAAATAGTGAAAGTAATTGACATTTTATCAACATGGAACTATCCCTTAAAAAGGGCGGCTAACATAACATCTCATATGTTAACACATGGAGACTCGCAAATCTAGGAAGGGTCCCAGGACTTGCCATTTCAATTGGGGAATGGCCATCAAGATGGGGGTGTGAGCTTACGTCGACAGCGTTGTGCAGGAAAACAAACAAAGGAAAATAGGTGTGGCTCCTGTCTTCGGTGGTTAATAGTCTGTTTAAAGGATCGCCTGACAGGGCGTCTACATTACGCCAACTCAGCGGGGAGGGGGGGGGCTCTAATCACTTACTGCTATTTCACCAGGGAAAAACAGCTGCCAGTTTTTTGTCAGCTTTACTCCAGCAGTACCAATGTTGCCAGCAAACGCAAAAAACAAACATATTTTACTGAGATCTAGCACCTGTTCATTATTGATCATGTGATCAGGGTGAACATTTTTCCTAAGTATAAAACAGCGCAACAGAAAAACGTAGGGCAGCATAGCACACCATAGCTAAAATATATCAAATACTGTTTTTTTTTTTAAATTACGACATGTAACAATTTATATTTTGATGAGAGGGAAAAAATCAGTTTATTTAATGCCTCAAAAAAAATGAATATTGTGAGCATTTCCCAAGAGTGCCCTCTACTGCTTAAAATTTGAACAGTGGAATAACGTAAATAACCCTCCATTCAGTTTCAATACTACCCAAACAAGCGAGAATAAGAGTCAATCTCCCAAAATGGCACATCGATTTCTCATAAGGAACAACGATTTTGAAAAAGATGACTATTTCATTTCCTGATCGATCATTTGTAATGGCAATATGTATCTTTTTTGTAATATTTCTACAGGATACTTCCAAAGAATAACAGTGACTATGAATAGGGCCACAAAAAATGTATCAATTTGTCAAATACAGCAAAAATAAGACATTCAGCTCGGAATAATTCACATTTTTTTGCATTCCATGATCCAGTGCTTAATTTCACTTTCCCTAAGCAAACTGACTGGGTCCTACGTAATAAAAAAAAAACCATCACAAATTTTACAAATGAAAACCCTAACAAATATATAAAGTACTGATGAAGGATTATCACATGTACAAAGACCAAAAATGTGGTGAAGTTCAGTGAAGACAGTTGTCTGCTGAAAGCAACTAAACACAATCAGGAAATGCAAAGCTAACGTCACACGATGAGATCTGGTGACCTTGAGTGGTGCCGCATCACTGATGTACCTCACAGAAAGAGGGCTGAGGTGCCAGAGCTGGACCGGGGAGCAGGGCAAAGCTACACAGCACATTACCATCAGGACGGGCTGCTCTCTGAAGCTTCCCTCCATTAACGTACGTACAGATTTAATGCTTCCTTTTAATTAAATTAAATGGAGCTATAAAGTTATTTAAAAACCTGCCGATGGAGAATAAATCTTTCCCGACCTATAACTTCCACAGTTTTGCCAAAGAAACCATGCATACCTCTGTGGCCCAACTTTTAAGATCTACCACGGTAATAAATCTGGGGTGCAGCCAAGATGACGACACGAAAAAAAGGACAGCGGAACACCCTTACTATTCTCATATACCGGTTACAGCAAGGATGAACTAAGTAAGATTATTCATTACAGCAGCTATAAAAAGGAATTCAAATTAAAGCATTAGTTAACATTTTAAGGGCAGTTCCTGGGTTAATCAAGTCAACCATCCTGTTATCAGGTGACTCTGAACGCCACCCCTCCTTGACACGAATATTAAATGATATTTTCAGAGGTCAAACACATCGAGTTGGGAAGGAAGCACACTCGTCTAAAGGGTAAATTTAACGATTCTCATTTCTGCTGTGGAACCACACGCAACCTTTAGGATAGGTACAGAATTACTTTTTTTTTTTCCCTTCCATGCTGTATGTGTACAGCTAGTATTGATTGTGCATAAAACAAAACCGTTTATATTGTCCCAGGAAGTTCACCCTGAATTGAACACCTAACACTGTGGGTTTGTGGGAACCTTTGGTCACCTTACATAGTATCTATGTTCAGTAACAGCAAGTCCCCTAAAGTCTGACTCCTGAGCCATTCAGGCTGAGCTCACCAAAGCCTCGCACCTGAAACGGCAAGCAAAGTACCACCCAACCCCCACAGTCCATTTACGTGATGCATTACCTCCAGCCCAATGATTGACGAGGAAGGCAGCAGGTAGATTCATGTCCCCAATAGCAGAGGCACACTGTATTAAATCTCCTACACGCTTAAATATATTATGACCCTTCAATAACTGAATAGACTTAATGCAAGTAGAATGAAAGGCAACAGAAGGTCCAAATGCTCCCGCCCTCAGAAACAGCCAATCAGGGCGCACTATAAGGAATGCATCTGGTTCTGTTGCATTTGTAGCCAATGAAGGCTGAACACAGGGAAGCACACTCAGACAAATTTAACCCTAAGCTCAATAATGCAACGATACACTGGAGCGTTCCTTTTAATAAACGCAAAGCTGAGTCACGGTCAAACTGGGCTAGGGACATTAATGCAGCGTTTTAAGTGGAGTCACTGATTGGTCCATTTCGCTTGGCCCCATGACAGAGAAAGGCTCCCCATGTGAGTGGATGAATCAACCACGGCCTTTCCGGACGGTGTACCTGCAATGCGGGGACTTGGGCGAAAAGGCCCAGCGCTCCGTCTCCGACAGCTGCTGATTTCATGCTTTGCCATGCCAGCTCTAATTGGATAGCTTAATAGGAACGGGCTCACGAGCCATCTGCATACGGTTTGTATAAATAAACCTTAATTAGCCAGCCTCTGCGACAGCACTGCGCACCGTAAAATAAACAGTTCCCCAGTGCTACCTCATCTCTTAGACAGGAGGCAGCCTTTGAAAAGCTTAAGCGGAACCTTCCGTTACCGCGTATCAGCACGAAACGACTGCGGACCAATCCGAGAGACGCTCATCGTTCTTAATGTTACCACCATGGGCAGAGCAATTATCCCGGAATCAGAGGCGGTCGTTAGGCCGCTCGTTTCATTAAGGCCCGCTGGGCTGAGCAACGCACCAAAGCTCTGACCGATGCCGTCAGAGGCTGCGGCAAACGCTGGGGAGTTAGGAGCCTTCGCTGACTAGCAGAGTCTGCAAGGGTGACGAAGACGACAGGAGGAAAACTGCAGAACATATGCAGAAATCAGGATGGCTTTTCGCTACCATTATACTTCATGCTGGCTGGGCTTTAGTGTGTTATTACTAAAGGCTATAACACCAACCCGCTCCTTGGGGACCTCCAGACAGTCCACTTTTTGCTCCCTCCCAGCTCCCTGCCAGTCAACATTTTTGCTCCCGCCCAAGGGAGTAAAAATATGGACCTTCCTGTGCTCCCTAAAGACCAGGTTGGGAAACACTGAGCTATAGGACGAACACATACCACTCAACATGTGGGAACACAGCAGAACATGTTAATTATGCCAGGGCCGGGAGAACAAGGAAACGATTAACCCAAACCTCTGAAATTTCAATTACACTCATTTATCTGACGGCTTTACATAAAGCAACTTACGGTAGAGAGAAGGATTATGATGCGTGTGCTCCCTGGGATTCAAACCCACAACCATCTCATTGTCAGTGCAATGCTCTACTTGTTGAGCTACAAGAGACTAAACATGCAATTTGAAATGGTAATTCAAATCTTTTCATCAACATTCACAGTTTACCGTTTATAGTACATAAAAAATATAAAAAGGTTTAGGATGCAATTTGAGGAGATACACTGAGTTCCCAATCAATCGAATGTGTCAAAACAAAAAAAAAAAATGCTTATTGAAGACCAGATGCGACAAAGAGAGTGTTTTAACTGGCTTTTAAACACATTAGCCCTGGCTTTCACATTCTACATGAATAACCAACAGTACAATTATATGCAGTACTTTTTTCCCCCCATAATAGCAATTTCTTGCCTGAATTAAGTGCTCAGTGCTGCAAACTAAAGGGTTGTAGCATCTTACCCGTGATGGATTGTCACTACTGTAGGAGACAAGGAAGAGCATAATCTACAAATCAAACCCAATGCCAGACAGAGTGCTGACACAGACCAGTCTAAGCATGCAAACCACAAGTGTGCAGAGCACGGACAACAATAATTCACATTCCCAGAATCAATCTGGGTCAGAGGAAAGCAATCACAATGTAAACAGCAGCAGGTAGCTTGTGGGTTTAAGGACAGGGACTCCATCCCAGAAGGTGACTGGTTCAAATCCCTGGAAGTGCCCAGCTGTAATGACCAGGGGGAAATGCTGGAACATGATGAACTGCACCAGTGCTAAGTCCCCCAAAATGTGCGCAAAAGATACATTTTAATGCCGCAATGCTTACCTTGGTACAAAGGATATTCATGGCACTGAAGTCCCATTTCTTGGAATGGGCTGTGTTGTATTTCAATATTGCACTCTGAAATAAAACATTTGTCAGGAATTAGCCCAGAATGTCGGGCAGAAGCTTTAAATCACTAATAAGCCCTAACAAGGACAGACAATAAAATAACAACACAAAGAGCCCTTAAATATATCCATACTAAGGCGACTTGAAAGCAAAACCATTAAGCGTTTCAATTGTTTTTTTTTTTTTTTTTTAGACTTTCACGCCACCTAGTGGTTAAACTTATAATAGCTGTCGAGGAAACCTGGAGTCATGTTGGTTTTCTTCATAATGTAAGTAGCAGGAAATAAAACTACACACAGAAAACATACAGAACCACACGGAAAATGTACAAGGAAGGCACCATTTAAAGTATGAATAAAAGAGGAGTGTGTTTGCCAAACATGCTCGTAGATAAATGGTGCCATGCTAGGTGGTGTAACACAGCAGCAGTCCTGCCAGCATTCTTAAACAGGAAGTGCAAAAAGCAGCTACATAATCACAAACCTAGGATTTACCAATCCTTATTAACAATTAAATCAACAAAAACCTCACCTTCACACCATAAACATTTTTGAAATCTGTTCTCAGAGCTTTCTGAATCAATTCCCATCGACTCTGTACTCCACCTCCGTCCTGAAGAAAAGCCGGGGCAAATACATAAATAACACATTATGTTCACATGGTTTCTGCAGGTTTAAACAAGTGCAATATAAACCTTTTATGACCTTTATAAGAGAATTACGAATGGAATATAAGACCTATTTTACATCCATATTGGCAAGCAAATGAAGGAAACTCAGTCCTAAAATTGCTTGCAAAGTATATTAACATATTCAACACGCACATTCAGCTCTTTATTTTCATTTATTTTTTTGATGAGGAGACGCCACATTAGCACACCGCAGCACAATAGCTGCGTCAGCTCCGATAAACTCTGACCAGGCTACACAGTTTGTGGTTAGTGGTCCCATTCTAGCTGTGTAGCTTTGTTACAGCATAACCGATACATTTTTCCCCAAAACCACATGTAAAAGCAAGACTTCAGGTAATGCAACTTTATAAATGTAACGTTCAGTTAAGACCTGTGAAAATCATATTTAAAATATTTTAAAGTCTAAAATTCAGATTAGTGGTTCACATAGAAAGCCTGGTTCAGAGAGCACTTTACGAGTGCTTTAAGCTCAGTATCTAGTAGGCCCCACTTGTGCCCCTACAAAAGCTATAAGGGCTGATGCGTTGTCTGTTCATAGAAGCCTTTCCGTTTCACAATGTTCCTGCACTTCCTGTGGCCTTCCTGTTATTCTGAATACTCTCCACTCTCATTAGCAAGATGTTTTCTGCCACAGAAATGCCATTAACTGGATGTTTTTTGTTCATCGCATCCTTCTCCAAACTTTAGACACTGTCGCGTGTGATAAGCCCCAGGGGAACAGCTGTTTCCGAGATCTGAGCGTAAACCCAATGCAAGACTCCAAAAATCACAGCACATTCAGAATCATTCAGATCAGACATCGCAGTCGTTCTAACACTCAGCCACAAAGTAACGGGGCCTGTCTGCGTGCTGCATGTGTTTGGGTGCTGGAACAATTTATAGGCGTGAGCTGTGTTAATTAGCAGCTGTACCTAACAGACTGGCCTCGAAATGTATGGAGATTTACAGAAAGTATACACAGCAGATCCAGCAGAGATGCGGGGGGGAAAAAATGCACACCCCCACACACGCAGCGTTGTCTTAAAGCTCTACCTGTCTTTTTTTTCTAAGGAGCAACAGAAGCTAGCAGACTGGCATGTATAGCAGGAGAAATATGAGCAAAAACAATATCCTCTACAGAGGACTGAAATGAATTGGTGGAGCGCAAGAGGGTATATAAAAATGAAGATACAGGCACAATAATGCATTATGTTCAGGCAGGAGTCCACCAGGCTGTTCCCACAAACCCACACTGCACCTCTGGCAATGCTGTGGTACCCACAGGACCCTGGGGGGCCACTGGCACCACCTGACAGGTGTGATTACCTCGCCATCCAACGGAAAGAGGCTCTTATCTGAACAGGGCATCTTCACATTCAGCTCATCCCACGCATCCTTAAACTTTGTGGGATACGGGACGGGCACGTCTCCCTCCCGGAGCAGGTCGGTCTGTAAGAATGCACAAAGAAGAAATATTATGTAGCTGTAAGACTGGAGTATACCATGCAAGTAACTGCTTTACTTACAGGACAATATTGGGTAGCATACTCAATAGTACTTGACAACACTACGCTTAAGGAATTCATTAAAGCAATCCTGATGGCCAATGTCTTCCTCATTATAAGTCTTGTGTTGTCTGCAAAGACGACTTTCAGAAACCTGTTCCCACGGACAGTGGACGAAATAATGCATGTTTGCGGTTACATGTTAACTTATGTTGTAAAGCTATTTTAATACTGCTCCTTAACGCCTTCAACCAAACTTTGATATTAGAGTAGTGAACAGACTACACACACATATATACAGTGGTACCTCGGTTCTCGAACTCACTAGAACTCAAATTTCTTAAAAGTCGAACAAACCAGTTTCACCTAGAACTCGATGTGAATATCAGAAGTTGAACTGAGAACGCTGACCTATTGTACCAAAAGTATAGTAATATAAATTGTATGCGCCAGGAAATGAATCATACTATAACGCAATTCTTACTTGAATGCCTTCGATTAACCAAATAAAGCAGCGCAACATTACAGTAACTAACAATAAATAAACCACTAACGTGTACTATTACAGCATTTATGTCACTTATTTAAACTTTATTTTACCAGGTAAATTAACTGAAAACCAGTTCTCACTGCTTTACGTGATATTCAAGAGAAATAGCAGATCACGTATCGGTTTGTGCAACCGGGTGAGAAGTCACAATGCATCTAACCGTAATGCATTACATCAGGATCAGAATGCGTTGCTTTAAGCCAGCGCTGAAAGCAAGTCGAACGCTCCCAATGACCAGACTGGGGAAACAAACTGAAACGCGGACTTGATACAGAGGACTAATGAGAACAACCAGAAACAGCTGATCACATGGAGATCCCACACGAGGTTAACAAGGGGGTGTGGTAGACGGCAGTAGCGGACGATCGGGGCAGGACAGGGGTAATGCTGGGATAAGATCTTTATCCTTTTGGAAGCCATTAAGAAAAAAAATGGTTTTCTTGTTTTATCCAGTTCATTTTGTGTTTAAATGCTTAAAAAGAAAAAAAAAACAGGGCCGGGAACCAATTAATTGGTTTTCCATTATTTTTTAGGATTTGATTCGGAGTCCAGAACGGAAGTTTGAGAACCGAGGTACCACTGTACATACATTTTATATATACGCACATTTATATAGATTTTTTGGGATATCCAAAGGCTCATAAAGCCTGAAACTTCCAGACTTTTGGGGACGTTTTTGAATAACCTCAATTTTATAAAAAATCTTTGAATGCAATCAAAAAAAATAAAAAATGCCAAAAGTGTTGTGTTTTGTTTGGTTATGGTTAGGGGTGGCTAGGAGTCAGTGGTGTCGTGACTGAGGTTATGGTTTTTCCATTTGAATAGATGGTCTCCATTTGGATAGGTACCCCAATATGTATGTGTGTGTGTGTGTGTGTGTGTGTGTGTGTGTTGGTTTGCATCGATCCCATTTGAGGACCAAATTGTACCCAAAGTATAGTAAAACCTACTTTTTTCCTTAATTACCCTACCTTTGAGGACATCTACGGAGGTCCCCATTTGGATAACCTCAGTTTAACTTTAAGTGTAACTTTAAGGTTAAGGGTGTCCCATAGAAATGAATGGACAGTCCCCATTTAGAGAGGAAGACCAACAGAAATTCCATAAAAACCTGACCAGCAAAAACATGAACTGTCTGTGGGTCCCAAGGACCAGATTGGGAAACACTGCTCTACACTGTAACTGTACACACATCTAACTTTCACAAAAAGAAAGCAGTATAAGGCCAACAATCACACTCTAATCCCTATCAAGTCCTCTGTCACCATGGTGTGTGGTTTAACCCTGGAAACTCCAAGGACATGCCGTACCCTTATCATGATGGTGTGGCTGTCAGCCACTTTCAGCGGTGGCAGGGGTAGGCTGCACTGGGGCATCCTCTTGAGCTCTTCAATTGGGGTACCAAGCCACTTGGCGTCCACAGGAGGGGAGGAGTCCTGCGAGCTACAGGCACAAGAGAGGGACAGGAAGCGCATTACCGAGGTGCCCAGGAGCAAGGAAGAGCTTGCAAAGGACACCAGCTGCTTCGGGAAACACCCCCGTAAACAAACTTATGTGATTCTCTTACACAATCAACTTAAAGGTATGGTACCAGAAACCTAAAAGGAGCAAGTATGCTGATCTGAGAAACAAAGAACGCCAACGAAAATGCTCATATAGGTGTCCAAAAATCATTTAGCGAAAATATTGGGGACCTCAAAGGAATAAACATTTACAAACTCTACAATTCATGTCACCTTAACAGCAGAAAAGAGATTTAAGCAGCCCTAAGAAAACAGGCATGACCCACAGGAGTGGTAAACGCTACTACAGTTACAGTACATTAATGAGCATTACTAACTTGCATGTCTTTTCTGCGAGCTCTATGGCAGCATAAACAAGAGCTTGTTTCAACAGAAACCTTTACACTGGTTCAGCCCACATTCTTCCAATGAAGGTGACAGATCGTGTTTGTTTCACCCTTTCCCAGTCGCAAAGTCACATTACAAAGGCAGCAACAAAACACCAGACGGCAGACTAGCTAGCCAACTTGCTGATGCACGATAAGCAGCTACTCAGAAGTACCGTGTCTGAAGGTGACTGTCAACAAAAACCATACTAACCTGATGTCTACAGATGTTGTCACCCATCTTTGGGCTTTAGCTCAAGTAAATTACAATGATAATAATTAAATAATGCATAAATCATGTTTTGTTTTAAACCAAAATTAAGGTGTTTTTTTTTGCAGGGTTAAGCACAACAAACCAGCTGCCTTTGATTAGAGTGAAGACAAAGAAATTGAATTGAAAAGCTAATTTCCAATACTCAGTCCATTTTTTTTGTTATTCGGACTCCATAAATTACAGTTGTGGGAACAAAGTCTTACGTAATACAACAAAGACCTCTCATTAAATTTACAGAATTCACTAAGGTTTTCTTGAAAATGTATTCCGTTGACGGAGTGAGGTTTGGAAATTTGCTGTTCAGTTATGACTGTAATACAGTTACTGCAATTTTAACGGTAATATTGGCAGTATGATCAGACTCTGGATTCCGCACCTCACAGATGCAGATGGTGGGGGCACTCTTGAGAAGAATTCTGTGATTTTCGTGTCACGCCGGGCACCTCCTTTTCCTGCTGTCTCACGCTTCTCGTTCTCACCTCCCATGGAGCCCTTGACGGTGTCCCTAGTGTCAGGGCCTCGGCCCTCAGGGCCCGACCCGGCATCTGTGACCCGTTGCGAGAGCTCTGCTGAGGGGCTGCAGATGGGGCTCTCTGGGCTCAACATGGCCACATCCTGCTGCATTCCTGCACCCTCGCCTGGGCTCGTACCGCGTGTCACCGGAGACGCCTCCACAGGAGAGCCAGTCACGCTGTTCGGGAAGCCGTCATTGGGACTGGGATCAAGTGGCTTAGAACTACCCTCACAGCTGGGCACCCTGGCCGATATCGCTTGGATGGCAGGAAGTACACCGGTCGAGCCTTCGGATCTCGGTGTCTCACAGTTTGCGTTTTCCAAAACAGCGGGACTTCCAAAAGGATCATGATTCACTCCACCTTTGCCAGTCGGGTCCACATTTATTGTGCTGTCAAACAGTCATTTAATTATGTTAAGTGCTGTACAACTGCCATTGGTCACATATCAAACTACAGCTAATCTACAAAACACTGATGGATTTGCCAAGATGAACATGTAAATGAAGAACCAAGCTTTACAGATGTTATTATTCAGTATCAGTATCCCTGCTGAAAGCTTCCCAGATGAATATGCCGAAGAAATTAAACAGCAACCTTAATAAATCTAATAAACACATTTTGCTCTCATAATTTGACCCCCCCCCCCGCCAAAAAAAAATATCACACAGACAAAGACTTCCAACAGAAAAAAATTACTTTTCCGTTTCCATTGGCACTTCTTCCATTCTCACAGTGCAGGCATGGGCCGCCTTTTCGATATCTGGTCAAAAACAACCCCAATATCACCAATGACACAATGATTATTTTAATCCAACTCCAGAAGATTGGCTAGCCAGCCCGGAATTTAACACTACTTACTGATAGCTAAACATATAACAGGAACAGGAGTACTTTACGTGTCAATGTATTGTTAAATAATGTAAGTGTGCTGCTGTTGAATTGGACACTTTATGATAAAGATTAAATGAAATCCCACCTTTGATTTGACCGCACAAACTCGATTCCTTCAGCTGGGCTTCTTTCTGCACTTTTGCCGAAAAGAGGAACAGTTGCTCTGATTTCTTAAGTTGCTTCTCTTCTCGCCTGACAGGTGAACGGGGGCCCTCGGACCTCAGTTTCTTTTCTACAGGCTCGCAGTTAGACAGAGCAGTCATGCTTCGAAGAATGAAAACAAACGTCAGTTACCCAAAACAATTCAAGCAAAGTCCAGTGCAGTGCCGATATTTACAGTTCACTGACAGCTAATTTGTAATTAAGAAGCATTGGCTTATTTACAGACAGTTTAATTACAGGACAAGAGGCATGTCGGGCGAAATGTCAAACAAGCAGCTAGCTTATACTTACAACAAAAACTTAGTTAAAAGGGCGACGTTTTGTTGACGGTATTTCCCTTGAGATTTCAGGTAATAAGAGAAAGCAACTTGTTTTAGTGCGCAGCGTATTACACTTAATGTAGTCATATGTTACCTATCCAAGATCTACGATTCGGACAACCTAGGACAATGAACAAATAATGGTAGCTTTCGATATAGCTTACTGGCTAGTTAGCAACGTAGCCAGTGTTGGAAAAGCAAACCGTGGTGAAAGAATATTGTTCGCTAGGCAAAGTTCAAAACATTGACAGGTAATGGAAAATGGGGCTTCAACGCAGTCTTATATTCTAAATTGTTCCAATGGAAGTTCAAGTTAAGAAACTAAAACATTTTCAGCAAATTATGCACTAAAAAAGCACCCATTCCAAAGCTCTTTGTCACCGTACAATTTACTTTCCCTATAATTCCCGGACTTGTAAAAACTCATTGACGGCAATCAGAATCAGGCCAATTGCACTGCCAGGTTTCAAAGGGAGGCGGGCTCAAGGGCCATGTCACTTAGCAACAGAGCCGAAAAGAAATTTATTGTCGTGCAAAATTTTTACCGTACGTGTACTATACGCCACATCTTACGTAATACCTAGAAGTTAGTTCTAAGGTTTCGTTGTCGCCAAAGTAGTATTAAAAATACGGATAATATAGTCTGTGAATAATAATTTTAAACTTTGTTTTTTGTGGTTTAGCCTTTTCCGGTTGATGTGAATCGGGTATTTCTCATTTATTGTGTTACGCTTGTCCAACATGCTATTTGTGATGCGGTGTTATTTTCTGTGTAGATGTCATAGTATGAGTTAGATGCGAGATGATCAGTTCAAGAAATGCGCAGACCGTGACATTTTTTTTTACTATTAATACTATTGTTCTGGCCGTGAAAAGTGAATATTTTAGCGTCTACACATTTAGTATAAAATTGTGAAGATAAATATAGAGGCTGATCATATATAACTATAATATATTGTTATGGAATTAAATGGCATGTGATGGTCAGCACGTAAAATTTCTGCAAGACAAACGATTAGTCCAGTAAACTGGTGTGGGTGTTTAATTTTGCTCACAAACCTGTTAGCTCTCTGTGAGGTGTTTTTAATGTTGGCTTTTCTAGCGTTGGTTTTTAATGTATATGTTAAGGATAATAAATGGTACGTTGTATTTCACCTATATAGACCGCGTAAATAAATAAGCCTAATGTAGTCCGCGGTGGCCTGTACTACGAATCGAAGCGGGGCTACTTGCTTATCGGGGTAACTTGTCAAAAAAAAATCTTTTGAGAAAGGAACGATTTATCCTGTAGTACCACAGCCTGCTGTCATAAAAATGACAGTTGGCTGTGCGGTGAAATATCGCCACCCCCATTAGTAGAATATGTATAGCTACTTGCACCTAGCTATACAGACTGATGGTCGTATATATTGGCAGGGATGGACAATGTACATTACCGTACATTTGCTCTAAAATTCATGCTGTAGCTATTGGTTTTGTAGAGTGAATAAGAAAGCCTTTTCCAGAAGAGTATATTTTAAATCGACCATAAAAATGTGATTATGTGATATATGAATACTCATTTTATTATACCATTTAAGACAATACTACACGATTCGTGTTTTTTTTTTTCTACAATGTAACATTAATCTAAATTATCATCCGGATGTACGTTCAGGTTATTTCTGTCCTCCAATATAAGGGGGGTCCTCGGGAAAATTCTGGTTGTGTCACTGTCTTAGGAACAGAACTGTCTCGTAACACGAGGATCCCCTGCATACATCAACAAAACTAGCTGCAAAACTCCCTACTGGGAGGGAGTAAAAACATGGACTGTCTGTAGATCCCCAAGGACTGGATTTGGAAAAACTGCTCTGCACTGTAACGCGACACACCTCTAAATTTCACAAAGTACTGAGATACTGAAAACTTGAGAGATATACTGTTCACCAGAACACATTATATAAATTGCATTATCAGCTATTTCAGCTTTCCAACATAAAGGAAGTTCAGCATTGTATTTGGAAATTGCTGAGATCTACACCTTACGATAATTTAAGTTTGAGACAATGCAGATTGTTATATTCGATACAAGGTGCAGTAAAATGTGTATAACTGTAGGTGATTAAACTGAATAAGTTCAATATTTTCATCAGTGAGATGGCAGTTTCAGCCAGTAGTTGATTATACTGATGACAGTTAATGATTTGCAGGGTACAATTGGAGGAAAGACCTACAAATGCATATGCAAGTTTCTCTCTGCGCAGCATATCTCAGGAAGTAAAAGTTGACACTTATTGTTCAGGCTTTCCTGTGTGAATAACATTTATAAGGAAAAAAGAAAAAAAAATGTTGTTTAGCCACCCAGTTTCTACCACTATTTAATAATCACTCAGAGGGACAGCAGCTCAGTCTCAGTCATGTGTCCCAGTGGGGCGACAGCTGCTCAGTCTCAGTCATGTGTCCCAGTGGGGCGACAGCTGCTCAGTCTCAGTCATGTGTCCCAGTGGGGCGACATCAGCAGAACTGTGGTCCTGCAAACCGTATTCCCAAAAAGGTTGGCCTTTCTGCTGCATGGAGTCAGATGGCACGAAGCAGGGAGAATACTCCAGGTGCAGAAGATTGGTAGGTATGTGATTCTGAAACTCCCTTTCTAATGGAAAATTCAATTATACATTCCCTCCCCACTCTTCAGAGGTCATAAAAATCTCTTCCTTGTACTATCGGATGGCTTTGTAGTGAGGGGTTGTACTAAAACAGGGCCACAAAAGGAGTCAGCCACAATGAGAATTTCAATATAATTAATAACTACCATTGAAAGACCAGCCGTTTTTACTAGGTGAAAAAGGCTTGGTTGCTATTGATCAATTCTGCAGCCCACATTCTTGACTGATCTGGATAAAACCCAATGTTCTTACACATTTAATGCAAAATGGTTCTATCAAATATTGAAAGTGAGAAAATATTTCAAAACAGCACTTCTATTCAGAGAAAGAATGTAATTATCAAATTACTTTGCTTTCATCAAGAAATTTTGTATTTATCCCATTACCAAGCTTTAAGATTATGAATTATTGCATAGAGAATATTACATTATGAAAACAGTGATAAAGTGGCACTTTAAGACTTTATTGGAAAATGTGAAAATAGTTTCTCTTAACCTCCTCCAATATCTAGAACTTATATTGTCTAACTATATTATCTAAAAACCTGTACAGATACAACCAAAATCCATGAAACTGCAAATTCTATTGTGATGTGCAAATATTTACGTATTCAACCTGTGATGCCATGTTCTTTCTTTGAACCCTTAATACATAATGTTGTTTCTAAATGGACACAATGGTCCATACAAACTGGAAAATGACAATTATGTAAAGCAATATCTCTTCAATTTCTTTGCAAAAAAAAGGATGAAAGAAATGAATGAATGATTATTGTATGGGTTTAAAAAAATGGCCCCATCCAAGAAGACAACAGGGAAAAGATGCAGGCCCTCACGCCATGTGACACCTAGAGTGCCGTGGGAATGGGTACAGCAGGGCTCATCGGGATAATTCATGGTTTAACAATTTTCATTGAGATGTAGTTCTGGAGGAAAAAGGCACAGATAATAATAGTGTCAGACAGCTTTGTAAAAATTTGCAACCTGTATAATGGATACAATATTTTTGACTGAATATAGCAACCATGAGGATTCTTAAGGCATTCAAAGAATAGTTGTCTTTACGTACTGCATTGGCATTATTGAAATAGACTGTGTACACTGTCAGAAAAAAGTACCAGTTTTTACCTTTAAGGGTACTATTACTTGCCACTGGAGCTGTACCCTAAAGGGTCAGCTGTAAGTAAATGTACC
Organism: Cyphomyrus plagiostoma; assembly: GCA_019775915.2. Lineage (NCBI taxonomy): Eukaryota > Metazoa > Chordata > Actinopteri > Osteoglossiformes > Mormyridae > Cyphomyrus > Cyphomyrus plagiostoma. The sequence continues at coordinate 9,437,634 of JABFEA020000044.1, forward strand.
TTTTAGTCTAATACAGATATTGACATTTTTGTACTTTTGGGGTTCATTAATGTTGCTTGTACTTTAAGGAACAAAATTGTTCAGAGATGTACCCATTTTTCTGAAAGTGTACTATTCTTTTCAAAGGATCAACAATCCAATGTAGGATTTTTAAACAGTAAACAAAGTTACTATGCTTGTGAGCCCTGTTCTGTATGGAAGTGAGGAGTTCCGGTCTCACCGGGAGGGAGTAGAAGAAGATTGCAAGGAAGAGCAGCACGAGCACGAGGAGGATCAGCCCAAGGAAGATCCACCTAAACCGGCGCCACACAATGAATTTCATAGTCTTGCATGGATTTGTGAACCAGAAGAAAGAGGTTTCTGGCCGCCTGTTGAGAAGTAGTGAACAATGATGTGTCATGAGTTTGTACAAAATACAATACAGCTGAATAAAATGGGGGGGGGGGGGGGGGTGATCAGCCTACTTTGGAGGATCCAACTTCGGGTTCATGTTGGGTTCATCTCTTCCCTTCCCAGCTGGTCTCTCATCTGCCTCCGCCTCGGTCACAATTTCTAGAGTCATTTCTACTTTCCCCTGAACATGATAAAATGGAGGAGAGTTTGTAACGCAGAGGTGGTGAATTCACAAGAAAATGTTTTGTCCTTGAGACAAAATGGATCCAAAGAGACATTCAACAAACCATGATAAGGATAGTGGCAATGAAGAAGGGTTGACTGTAAATAATTTAACTATGAAGAAAACATTTATGAGCGACAATTTTGCATTAAGTGAAGTGTGTTTCTCTCTAACCCCAAGAATTTTTTTTCCATTCTGTTCCATCGCACACGGCCACCAGCCCCGGGCAGATTTCTGAGCAAAAAGTGAGTTGGTCTTGTGGTCTTTCGGAGAGGTCATTTCCATCATCTCCAGCTTGCACTTTTCTGGCGTCTTAGCAGGAGAAACCAGGTGCAGCAAGTCCAGCTCAACGGTGCCTGTTTCAATGGAGCATCTCTTTAGCCAGGTCCCACCTGATACAACTCAACTCAGCCTGGCCAAAACCAAAACACAATGCTGTAGGGAAGTGTAGAGAAGTGTCTCTCACCCAAGTAGTCATCCAATGAGAATTTATCATTGTCCCATATCTGAAGAATTAACTTTGGTGGAATCCTGAACTCTGTTTTGTCAAGACTCCAAAAATGTTCCTAAAAAAAAGCAGAATATAAACAGCATAAATGTACAAACTATATAGTTAATTTAAAATTTAGTTTCTAATTTTATTTTATTGATTATGACCCAATTTACTTTTTTGGAAACAAGGCACAGTTGTTCGGCAGGAAGGTACTCAAATCCAAAGACAAATCTCCAGTTGAAATTGCCATCTCCATCCAGGGACCTGTAGTGGACATCAGTCTTCTGCTTATCCTCCTCCATGCCTGGCATCCAGCTGTCAATCAAGTAAAAGACCACACCAGAATTGGAACTTAGTGTTGCTGTGCAACAAGTAATTAATGTTGCCATGAATGATGTGTGCCTTTAGATTGTTACCCTTTCACATAAATGTCACTCATGTGTTCGCCCGTGATGCTGGTTTCATCCAAAATGACATCAGTCGTGTTCCAAACAATAGCACGCAGGAAGAACCTGAAGGAAAAAAAAAAAAAATCAGAATATAAAATAGATGCCTAAAACAGGACAAATTTACACTATTCAACAAAACCGCAAGGTTGCCAAGTCCACCCCAAGAAATTCTCACTTTTTCGGTTTGCGTGGAGAGATGTCAAACGGAGGCCCGGGAACGCCAAGGCTTTTGGGGAATATGTCAACCCACATCTGAACCCTCCCCTAATTATGGAGCGAAGGAGGGAAAAGAGCTCAGTAACAGCTGGGGGGGCAGGGAGGTGACGGAGACATGTTTGTAGGGGGGGGGACATGCTGACCTGAGAGAGTGTGGGCTGGAAGGTGCTATACAGGGTCCTGGTCTCCACGTGTTCGGGCACCAGACCTTGTGTCCGGAGCACATGCAGGGCCATCCTCTCCTTGGGTACACCCAGATGTTCGTGGATCTCTTTGCTGTGCTCTATTTCATTTGATAATCAGAGAGAGAAAAAGACACTGCACCTCAGTGGTGTTTAAAGGAAGAGCAGAGACCGCACCTATGGGCTGACCTCATCTGGCCATACCCCAAAGATAGAGGCCGTAATCTGTTGTGCTGAAATAGAGTCATATTAGGCACATTCACACCAAATATTGACTCTACAGTGGGGCCAAGTTTCTATGGTGTGAACGATGACGAAAGTCCCCGGTTTTGGAAAAAGGTTCTGATTCCAGAAAAAAGCACTGTGAAAGTGCCTCTTATAGTTTTGGTGGTTAATTCCAATGGTTCTCTTACATGGCCATTACTGATTTGCAGAGTATACAGCACCTTTTTAAAGTATTTTTCAGTTGATTTTCTTTAATGGCTTGACCAATTAGGAAGACTGAATGGCTCCCAGCTGCACAACAAGGCTGTCCCATTTTGAAGGGTCCTTCAACCAAGATTGTTTGCAAGGCATTGTTTTACTGTTTTGCTAAAGAAGCTAAATAAAACTAAAGCATAAAAACAAAGAGATAGAGGAATTTCATTTCAGAAAGTATAATTACAACGGCATATTTATCATTTACGGCCATTGAGTAGAAAGGATAGAAGGGCATTTTTATAACACTTCACCTCAAAATCTTCAACCTTTATACCCGCCACCCCACATCATTTTATAATAGCCTCATTACTCTTACCAAACTCAGACAGGGTGTAGTCCTGTTCATTAAACGACAGGCTGCTTCCATCTTCCTTTATCACCGGTGGAGAAATGCCTTTTAGGCGGGCCAAGTTTAGCAGGATCTCAGATGGTTTGTGCTGGTCTCGCCACTGGTTTATTCCTGAGCTGTTCAAGAATGCAGCAAGATCAGATCCGTTATTTAACAGCGATGGCAGCGACTGAAGACCATGTCGAAAGTGACCAGTAAATATTCAAGGTTTGAAGTTTTTGGCCATGAAGGCAATGGTTGTGTTCAAATTAAGGCTCGGAAGCCTTCGAAAGCTGCATCTGAAGACCTAAAGCATCACAGCAGCGTACCAAGGCCATCCCATTTCGAAGGCTCCTTCAAATGCAGCCTGGAAACACATCCTTTTCCTGGGCTGTGAAAGATCCATCATAGCCAAACCTCTCCCAAGATTCAGTGTATGGATTTATAGAAGAATGCAACCTACAAAGGCTACATAGATTATGCTCTGTGAAGGCTGCAGCTGCTGAATTGGAACACAGCTATAGCCTACATAACCAATGACATATTTAAAAAATGCTTTAAAAAGAAAGAAAGACATAATGACAAAATTAAAGAAAGACTTTAATTAAAATTTAAGAAATTTTAATCAAAATTAAAGAAAGACTTTAATTTTCTGTATTGTTAGCATGCCCAGGGGGGTTGGGCAACCAGTTGACCTTGGACCCCCAGAGGTTTTTTTT
>JABFEA020000044.1:9459056-9475646 GCA_019775915.2 Cyphomyrus plagiostoma
ACACCAAAGCTTCACCAACAGCACCCGCTGACACCAAAGCTTCACCAACAGCACCCGCTGACACCAAAGCTTCACCAACAGCACCCGCTGACACCAAAGCTTCACCACCACTCGCTGCAGTATGAATCAAAAAAAGCAAAAGCAGACCCAAAGGCCCCAGGGGGCTGACTGCGGTGGCCTTACCGGCGGCTCATCTCCCGTTCCCACGATGAACATGCTGACTTTGAGGTACCCCTTGGCACTCTGGCTGGCATCATCTGGGTCGTTCAGGAGCAGCCACTTCCTCATTATGGCATGAGCTGGCAGGATGGAAATACAGAGATGGCATTTTCCAAGCCAGCAAGGACACGCTTAGAGCAACAGTGCGGCATGAAGGCAGCAAAGACCCACCTGGTTCGTCGTAGACGTAACCGACGTCAACCTGCAGAGAATGAAGCAAGTTAATTTCATAAAGAAACAAAAAGGCGGCAAGAGATCCACGATTTACCGAGATATCACCCATTACTTATCTGACCCATTCTTGATGTGATCATCTTCACAGCCAATGGTAGAATGAATGAATCAATTACCTTAAATTCACCAATGAGACTGTCAGCCCTCAATGAGGAAGAGTCATATACCTGTATAGGAAAGGAAAGGAAAAATTAGAGTACAAAATATTGACAATAGTGCAAATGAACCAAAATATCATTATTGTACATCTATGGGGTAATTCTGTGTCTATCGATCAAGCTCGACTATGCCAGAAAAGTGCAGCTGGAACCTGATCCATTACTTGGTTTGTCCATTGCCATTATGTATTTCTTACCCCGTCACTTTCACAGATATTAAACGCTCCCTATGCACCAGTGCATGGATTAAGAAAAATATGAAGAAGTTGATTTACCCGAATGCTGATATGCTCATCAAACAGTTCTGAGGGAAGCATGTGGACATTGTAAAAGAAAATCTGTCAAAAAACAAAGAAAAAAAAAGTGTAAAAGCTTGATTTCACTTTAGAAAATTGGTGAGGAATGTCATTGGCTCATCGAGTTCAGTGAATGCAAACTGAAGTTTCCAAGTGATATTCATTTATTCAAAATGTAGATCTCAGAAGAGAAACATTTACAGGTATTAATCTATAATGCAAAGATAAAATGTTCTTTACCTCATCATAAAAAGGATTATTTCCTTTTTTGATTCTTGTTCTGTGTGTCTGTCCACAGACATACACCTTAATAACTGGTTTTATGTTGTTTCCAGGCAATTGACGACACTCAATAATTCGGACACGAATCTAAGGGATTCAGAGACACAGAGTTAGTTCCTTACTAATATACATGAATGGACTGCATAGTGTAAAAGTTTTATGTTCTGGTATTTGAAAATCTGGAAATTTCTTTCACTGTGATATACCTGGAAGTCCTGAGGTTTGTTGGACAAAGGTCGATGTCTATTCCTGGCCCTAGTCATGATCTTCTGGGGTGATATCCCAGGCTGGCCAGGAGAGGGGTCTCCCCCAGGAGACGTCACATGTACCCCATCTGTATTGCTCTCATCTCCCCCATCGCTCCCATCTCCACCTGAAGGGGAGAATCCAAAGGACGTCAAGCACCATTTCCAAAGTGCTGTCAAAGCTAAAAACCACAGAAAGTTGCAATGGTAATAGAATGGTCTTTGCTAGTCATGGGACCGGCCTACAATCTCATCCACTTCATCTCCCTCCATATTAAATGACTAAGCGTGAAAACAGTTCTTTCAGAAAAAAAGAAGATTCCTGTGAACCTGTTTTCATTTCCCATTATATATCATGACACCGCTGTAATCCATATGGTGACGTTCCAATGAAATGAAGCTTAGGCTTCTAAAGGTAGCTCTTAACATTTAAAAATTGGAGGTGTGGAGGATTTCCAAAACAAATGAGTTGTGTTCAGATGTCCTGGTGTCATTAGGATAGTTAAACATCCTGTAACAACAGGCTGCAGTAAGCACGTCAATGAAAGGGATAACTAGGTTAACGCAAGACTGATTTATGCTTCTGTGTTAATTTTCTTTAGCTGCAGACCTGATTAGGGTGACACTATTCAGCAAGTTAAAATAATTGTAGAATTCATGTTTTAATATTGAACAGTTGCCACCACTAAATCATTCAATCAGATTACAAAGGCAAACTAATTTAGGCATTGAATTCAGTCATGTAAGGAGTGGGCGAGCAGATTTTAAAGAGAAACACTACATAGTGTAAACGTTTTATATTCTGATATTGGGAAATCTGGAAATCTGATAACATGAATCAAAAAATGCAGGTAAAAAAACCTGCTGCATATAAAGTCTACATGAATTGTTACAAATGAAGATCATTTGGAAAATGCTTAAGAGACACAATTAAATTACATTAACTGATATTTTACATCTCGACAATCGTCCTTTGAGAAATCAAAATCATGGTAAACGAGGGAATTCAAAATCAAGAAATCAAAGAGATTAAGGTATTCAATTTAGGAACATGTCATCATGGGCCCCTCCACCAAATTCTGTGTGTAATTTCACATATTCAAGTGTCCCTGAAGTGCTTCCCTGGATTTGCCAGAGTATCCATGCCCCACTATAGCCATTAGCTGTTTCACCTACCACTTGCAGCGACATCGCCACTAACTTGCATCTCGTTTGGATTAGGTGGTGCGTTAGCCGGTGGCTCGTACCCAATTACTAAATTGATGGTAGCCTGAAAAATAAAAACGTGTTCAATCAACCAAATGCCTAAAATGGTACTTCCTATATTCATCTTTATTTCCGGCCCCGTGGTGGACTGGCGGCCTGCCCAGGGTGTACCCCGCCTCTCGCCGGACGATGCTGGGACTGGCTCCAGCTTCCCTGAGACCCAGATGGATTAGGCGGTATAGATAATGGATGGATGGATCTTTTTTTCCAGTATGTTACAGAATTATTATAAAACGCACGCTATTTCTTTTTTATTACAATGTGCCTATATGTAAACAAATAGCTAAGTGCTATTAACAGTGTCACTGCCAGTCCTACTCAAAAGGTGCTGCAAACAATGAAACTATTTCCACTGCAGGGCCAGTTAAACTAGATTTCTCCCAGGCAGTAGATCATAGCTTTTTCCTCTCATCAAAAAGCCCGAGTGTAGGAGCTGTACGGAGAAATCCGAAGTTGTGCTTACCCCAATATCCTGATTTTTTTCATTGACAAGTATCACATTTCTTGATGGGAGAGACTTGGCTTGACCAGTTGCCAGATCTTTCAGTGCGATTTTAGCTGAGCCAATCGTCCTACAATACAATTATGAACGAAACATGTAATTTATGTGAATGCTGTGTGAGGGGAACTGCAACTATTGAGCATCACATGTATGACAGGACCAGATAACCTAAATCTAAGTAACTTCAAGTTAGAACATATTTTTTTCTTCATTTCAATTAAAGTATTAAAGTACATTTTTTACAAATTGTATAAAAGACTTTATTCCAATTACATCATTGTAAAAACAGGAACCAATACCAGTTTAAAATATGAGGCTATACCATAAAGAAATGGGAGTTTATATGGAAAGTGGAATATTTCACAATTAGAGCATATCGCTAGAAAGTTACACAATCACTTCAGTACACATTACTCAATATCACCTATGTAGAAATATTGGAGACTACATATGTCTGCATGTCATGTTTGTGCCTTTTAAGTATGAAAAGCCGCTCCTTTCATCAAACAAAGAGTAAACAGTAGGGAACCTGAAACTACTTTGATACCAACTGACCCTACTTGTGAGAAGAACCCCAGAACTACTTCGTGGTTAAAGGCATCTCAGGACGTTTGTAAGTAGAATGAGCAGGAACTCAAGCCTGAGGGAGGGTCACCATTCCCTGGCAGCACTAGTTCAGTGGTTGCAGGCAAGCTACTTCCCAGAATATACAAGTGACCAACTTAAGCCGTTTACTCTTCAGGGTTGCCAGGTCCTGGCAAAATTTCAAACCTAGGTCCATCTGTCATCTACACATTTATACAGGTAAGGGCCTAGAACTGAGGTCAACGCCATGGCCAAACAGTCTCACAGAAATGTAGCAAAAAGTAAACAAGGTACGTGTAGAACCGACAGGATAGGTAAGCATTCAGCTATGAAAGACAAGTCGCTTTTATGAGGCACCTGGAACGTAACTCTGGAAATGTTGGTGTTCACAGAGCTGCAGATCGGAACTTGCTCCCTCAATTCCAAACATCACCCAGGCAGCCGTGACCAAAGAGACACACCTTCAGCTCTCATCCACATTCATTTTTTTTTTAACTGATACTTGACTGGCCGTTTGCAGAAGCATAAAGTACAGCTACAGACGGATTTGTACATATCCCATGTTAATCTGCTATGAGTCACACACACATACAGGTAAGTGCACAGAGTCAGCCATTCTTCTGATGCCCCTGGAGCCTCACTTGGAATGACAGGCCTTTGCTCAGCAGCCAGAAGTTTATGATTCAAACCGACAAACCTCTGGACACAAGTGCAGACTCCTGACGCTCAAAGCCAGACACACTATTTGAATACAAGAAACTGAAAGCTACCGGTAAACAGCACATGGACAGTATGCGATCATTAGCAATTAGCATCAACGTAGCATTCTCTAAACGGCAATGACGACGACTCTGGCAAGGAGTTTTGCGTGTGCGTGTCCTATGTCTGTCTTTTTTTCCCAACCTATGTGAACAGCAATGTTGACACAAAGCTTGCTTGACAGAGCCACACCTAAACATTGCAGCAGCTAAACTTTGCATCAAACCACAAATCACCCTGTTTAAAAGGCCCTTCCTGCTGAACAAGGAACAACACAGCTTTCAGCTCACATTTGAATATATACTCTCTTGGCAAAAAATAATGGGCCAGACCTAAAATGCACGACATTAAGCTTAGGCCTATTTTTTTGCCCAGGAATGTATATTTAAGTGTTCATTTTGTTCATATTTAATTGTAAAACCTGCTATTATGAATACGCAGCAAGGAATACCAGTGATTTGTTTTTTTTTTTTTTCCCTGACAGTTTGGCTGGTGGAAACACAAAGAACCATAATTATCCACAGCAAATTTTGTACTGGCCAACCAATTTCCTAAAGACTTTGAAGCATCTCTCAGTTCTCCTTTCCGGAAAATTGCTAATGTGTGAAAAAGGGTGCATCTATCTGTCCTGTTTGGTCAGAGAAAAATGCCGATTCCTGTACAACTAGCCACCTGCAACTACAGAAATGCGTCGACTCAATATATTGTAACTGAACTTCATGTCAACCTCATATGATGTTTGGATATAAACATCACTTTTTAAATGTGACTGGAAAGCATAACATTTCTGAAGGGTTACATTGTTCGAGCATCACATTTGCTCTGTACTACATTGCAATAAGCTTGATGATGACCAACAACTGCCTTTATTCGTCACGGAAATGGGTTCTCTCTAAGCTATGAAAAGCAGAACGAGGTAAGATAAAAGTGCATTAAGGAATACTCTTACTTTTACACTTTTGTTTTGCCGGTGTTACATGACCAGGATCGGTTATATTTTCTGTAACAGACTACATTTTATCCTCACCATGTATTTTTTCATTAGTCATTTTTAGTTAATTTGTATAACAATAGTTTCCTTCAAGCTTTCAGCTTCACATGAGTCCTACAGGGTTAAAAGATAAAACATTAAATGACAGCATCAATGAATTTACATGAAAAATTAAAACTTCTATAAAAATTAGACATGTACAGCATGAAAAGTACTGCAGACATTAACACCAAACATTTTATGTATTTAGCAAACATGGTCCAAAACAACTGTGAAATCACTCTGCAGGTAGGGAATTTGAACCAGCAACCTTCCAATCACAAAAAGTCTTAACCCATAGAGCCAGTAATGATACACACAGCATGCAAATAACCAGCAATTCATTTAAGTTTTCCTTGTACTTCATATAATCAGGATCTGTTGCATAGGCTAACGGCTGACAGACAAACATTCGGGCACTTTACGGTTTGAGAGTCGATGCGTCTGCTGGAAAGGTGCAGAGAGAAATTTGACTTGGTGAATGGAGCCTTTAACAATAGCCTGTCTGTGCTACAGCACGTGGTAAAGTTTCCTTAAATGAGGGCAGATGTGTCCTAGCGATGGCCTGAGCAGTTTTCACTGCCTGCTGCAGTCCTCAGCTGACCAGTCGGCTGAGGAATAAAGTCATTGGCGTGCCCCCTAGATTGCTGCTGTATTATTAATATAATGCGGTCTGTGTTGGTGACTCTCAGTAACTTACATCTGCGAAGCCTCTTCACGACTTCTCTGTAAATGACAGCATTGCTTGCCTTCTTATTTCCAAGAACTAGATATTTACCGACACAACTTCTCCCTAACACTACACCTGCTGAGTGGCAGTGTTAGGTTGTGGATCACAGTGTCATGACTGATTCAGCGTTAACTAGTGAAAACCTTTGATTGAGTTTTATAGAAAAAAACATATCCACCTGAACCATCTATCCATCCATCACGCCAGGTCTTCTGGCCCGAGACCAACAGTCCAAACACTGTTGCTGCTGACTGAATGGACGGCTCCAAGATGGTAAGCCAGAAGGTAGACTCAAAAGCAGAGGAATGAAGAACCCAGACCAAGAACCAGGCCAAGTACTCTTAACCTCTTGAGACCCAAGGAAAAAAAAGTGTCCTTCAATTTTCGGATGTGTCTTTGCAGGAAATTAAACATCTTACAATTTAGAATTTTTCTAATATATTTTTATTTTTAATTAGACAGCATGTCCTCTTTAGTGTACAACAGGAATAAATATGTTTCTTTACGTCAATGAAAAGATAGATGCAAAAACAAAAAAGTCCACTACAATGGACATAAATGAATGGGTGGGGTCTCAGGATAAACCACAACATACGCATTGAAAACCAGTGGCACAGTGCACCAGCTGCAAAATGCCACCTACTTGGGACCTCAAACCCTAAAACCAGAACCCAGCTAACCAAAAACCCAAATCAAGATGCCGGTCAACAGGAACCACGACCCTAAACCACCCAAAAGTATCAAAACAGTACCTGCTGGAAACTGATAAGCACAAAGAAAACTGACCTACTTCATCTAGCCCCACAAAACAAGCATCTGACTGAGAGCTAACTCAACCCTGTGCTCAAAGCACATTGATGACAGCTGAGCAGTAAGAATCACACTCTGCTCTGCTTAAATAAGGTTGGGCTCGAAACGCCATCAACTCAGAGCAGGTTCAATTACCTGTAATCGTGGACGGGTGTGGCACAAAGCTGTTGGTCTTTGTATTTCCCCAATGGATTTAGGGTGTTTGAATGTTCTCATTCACAATTCCCTGTATATGTACAACTACGGGCAGAAACGAAATGGTCTTTCCAGCAACCAGTGTTGCTCAGTCATCTTGTAATTCCTTGCTAATGTGTTTGTCCATGGTATGCTACCTTATTCATTCCCAGTCTGACTCAGGGATTATCTTTAAAGCAAGTTTAACCACTACAGAACAGGCCAAAAACATTGTGTGTCTGTCTAAATATATATGTGTGTGTGCAACCTGTTCAAGCGAATCCCATATAGAAAATGACACAATGCTAAGTGTCAAATACTATTGATGCACAGTCCACTAAATCCTGAAGTATGTATAATGTAAATAACGAAGAAACTGCCATTCCTAGTTTAATAATTTCTTAATTCACTGTATGTAGATCACAGGATAGCTTGCCTTGCTCTACAAGTGCACCCTTCAAATAAATTCATGCTACAGTATTATGTTGGAATGTAGCTAAATAAATGCAATATAAATCTATGGATTCTCATTTTTCTTCTAAAAACTTCATTGGACCTCTCAGGAATCTTAGTCACCGGAAAAGAAAGTACCCTTATTTCTACAGTTTTATATATCAGGACATCAAGAAAAAAAAATTCTGGTCCTTACCAGGTTCTAAAATCATTTAAATCTAAACTCAGGTGTAAAAAATAAGAGTCATTATTTAAATAATAAAAAAAAAAAAAATGAAGCCAAAATGGAGAAGCCATGGGTGGTAATCTAAGTAGATCCCATGATACAATAGCTTGATGAACCACCTTTAGCAGCAATACCTTTAGTCACATTTAAAAAGTGATGTTTATATGCAAACGTCATATGAGGTTGACCTACGTTTTTGGTATGTTATCAGTCTCTCACATTACTGTGGAGGACTTTCGGCTGACTCTTTACAATGTTGCTTTGACTTTACAGTACTTTGGTATGGAGGTGTTCATGGTCAAGTCAATAACTGCAAGATGCCCAGGTCCTATGGCTGCAAAACAAGCCCAAATCACCACCCCTCACCACCTTGTTTGACTGTTGGCGTGAGGTTTTTGTGCTGGTATGCTGCGTTTGGTTTTTGCCAGATGTCACAGTGCATTATAACCCCACACTTCTGCTTTGGTCTAGTCTTTCCAAAGGACACCGTTCCAGAACTCTTGTAATTTCACTCTTGAACGTCTTCCACTTGTGACATTCTCACTGTAGAATGATGAACTTCAAATTGTTTCGAAACGGCGTAATAACCCTTCCCAGACTGATGGGCAGCAGCAATTGCTGTAAGATCATGGTTCATGTCTTTCCTCCTTGGCATTGTGTTAACACACACCTGAAGACCAGAAAACTGCCAACCCTTCAGCTTTTATACAGGTGGTCAAACACACTGATGATCAATTAATCAAGTCCATTTGATTAGCAGCACCTGGCTGCTACTTACCCACTGTATTCCTATGGAAGGGGTACAGGTATTTGATTTCACACGCTGCCTCTGCAGTTTGTCTTAGTTTGTTACATAAATAATGACGCAGTGTAACATGTCATGCATTGTTGTTCATCTGAGGTTGTATTTAACCAGTTATAAAACATGCCAACAACCAGATGTCCTGATACAAAAAACCAGAGAACTGACAGTGTACTCTCTCTTTCACAACTGTATTTCATGTATGCTTCATTAAATTAGTGATATATTTAGAGAAATATATTAATCCGTGTTTTTTAGTGTCAGTATTTTGCTTGTAGCAAGTTTGCCCTTTCCGTTTTCCCCTCTGTAAACAGTTTCCTAAAAAATCTTGAGATTGCAGGATGTGGAGGAAGGTTTTATAAACCCTCCCCCCACGGCACTGTTGTTGTTTCAGCCAAAAAAAAATATTCTGCCTGCTAATCTGTACACAGTGTTAGGAATGTGCTCTGTGTTTGTTTTGGAGAAAAACCCACCATGTTGTTCACCCCGTGCTCCTTTAATTGTACCCCAGCAGACACATTGTGTGTAATCAGACATAACTATTTATTTACTTGTTACAATGAAGATCTAAAAACATGCCGAACGATGATTTCCCATCGCTCTGGTCTCCCTGGAGCAACCCAAAACAGCTGTTTCAGTAACAGGGAGGACAGGACCAGTGGCCTGTAACTCAGTGCTTGAAGTGGGGAAAAAATAAGTGCAGGAACTCTAATTTTCCGACATTTGACATTTGTGCGGTGAAGAAAAAAAAAAAAAAAAATCAAGTCTTTAGGATACAGAAGAACTGCGTTCCGGCCCACTTCAAGCACTGCCTGTACTACAGAATAGGGGTAACATGGCTGATAGGGGTAACTGTCGGATTTAAAGTAGTCTGGGCAAAATGAAAGTGAACGAATATGAAGTCCATTTAAACTGTGGCACCTTAAATCCAACAAGTTCCCCCGATAAGCCAGTAACCTCGCTTCATAGTACAGGCCACTGGGTACATTGGCTAATCAAACAAAAATATGAATCTGCAGCAGCCTGTAATCCAGCTGCCTTATATGGCATAATGTTTGGGGAAGTAAAACAATCCATTAACTTTTTCCACTAAACACCAGAGCCAGTTGCCACAGCAAAGAGTGGTCATGCTACATGTGATATCGAGCAGCTTTCCAGTGCCACTTCACACTATGGGGGAGACGTAATGACAATTAACACTTTTGGCCATTATCGCTAAGATTAGTCAGACCTTTGTAAAAGTGGCCTATTGTTTTCAACTACAAAGTTATTAGTACTTGGCCTACCATTTTGATTATTATATAAAATTAATAAACAAATCCACTGCGTAGCTCCTTTGCTTACAATAGGCAAAAGCTTCACTTGCTTCTTCCTTTGTTGCTAGGTTACGAAACAGAGTTCTACAAGAAAATGTGCCTGTGTGACTCAGCAGCTGATCTCCACCCCCAGATGTCATCTTGCCTCTGTGCTGTTCCGATCTGACGCTACCTTCATCGCAGTCGTATATCGTGGCATTTCAAAACAGCTGCAAAAGTCATTCTAACATTCCTCAGAGGAAAGCTGAAAATAAAAGCTGCTTTCTGCATAGAAAATGATCTTACAAAAATGGCAAATGAATGAAAATGGATGCGTTGACAGTTTAACCACTCAGGCTTGGAATCCCAGAGTACGTCATTGTTTGATTGAAACCATAGGTCTCATTTCCACTTTGCAGGAAAAAAAAATTAAAACCAGGAATAACATAGGGAAAACTCATTTCATGAGTTGGCGTGAGGCGGGGCCTACTTAAAACCACACAGGATTTGGCTGCATCTATAAACAGTATACCGATTTTATCCAATCTAGTCAAACATCAGTGCTGTCCAACCAGTTTAAAAAAGGGGGAGAGAAAAAAAGTCCACACAATAATGCTGAATCAACTATGCTCTTTGTGAATGATCATTTCTGCTAAGTTGCAACATTTTGCTCACATAGTGAATACTTTATGGTCAATATATACTACATTATATAGCAACTAAGTCAGTACTTCTTCTGCTACTGGATGAATGCATGCTGCAGGCTTCACAGCCAGGAGTGTCATTAGACATATTTTAAGTGGGCTTCAGCCCCCCCTCCAAATAAATGTGTATTTATTGGCTTAAGTCATGAATACTTTGCCACTAGCCCCCCCCTAGTATAGACTCAACTCCTCTATCCATTTCTCTCTAACTACGACCTTGTTCACAGGAAAAGCACGATCCTTCAAGTACCAACATTCCTGAGACCATATTTAATATGGTCTAAAAATGTAACCACTTCATATGAATTTCTGTGATGCGGGCATCGTGCCAGGACGCTCCCTGTCTTGTGACCCCTGCTTCCCTGGCCTGACCCTCTACTGTAGCGATCCCCAATTCCGGTCCTGGAGGGTCAGTCTGTGACAGCTTGCAGATTTCCCTGCTCAGACACCTATTAAACATGGCATTTAGCTGGTGAGCTGAATAAGGTGCATCTGAGCAGGGAAATCTACTAACTGTGCCGCAAACTGGCCATCCAGGACTGGAACTGGGGAACCTTTGTGCGCTGAATAAGAAAGATGGAGAGAGCTGGGAATGAGAGACACAAAGCAGAAAATGTATTATGAAAAAGAGCTTTTGTTTAGTAAAAATATTTTACAGGAACTGTTACTGGAAGTGTGGAAAAAAACCTTCAAGTTCCATTCAATTTTAAAAGACAACGGTGTGTTTTTTTTTGTTGTAAAAAGCACCTAATGCTGCTTTAGACTATATGATTGCTGCCTGCACATAACTAGACATGTTCCGACGCAGCAACAGGGCGTGGGGTGTGACATACCAGGAACAACATAATCCAGTGATGTTTTTATGGCTCTCGAAAGCAGCTCTGCCACTCTGTTGTGTTCATAATTAATTCAAACTAGAGTTACACATGTGCAAGTGCCCTTTTCCAGAAGGCTACATTCTTGAGTCATTTTCTGTTTTGTTCCAGTAACAATTACTCTTCTTTGGCCAGTCAGAGCTGCTGGAACAACCGGGAAGAGCAAGAGGGAAAAACAGCACGACCAAGTTAAAGAAACTCCATCGTGATCAACGGTGACTCTCAGGCCATTTTTTAAACTGAAAGCTTAAGTTTCCATATTTTTTTTTTTTTTTTTTTAAACATAAAACCAGCTGACAGAAAAGTGATCGTCTTGTTCATCAAATAATGGTTGGATCAGGACAGAACTTTGTCTATGCCACAGCCAATGGTTTCCCTTGCTAGGCAGCAGGGTAAGAATCCACTGTTGTCACCCATCCGTACTTAGACCTCGAAATTCAACTCGCCTATGGCATTTGCGCTCTCATCCAGCATGTGTTCTCTGTTCCAGTCTCTCATTGGCTCCTTCACACGTTTAGAAACATGTGCAAACAATTTTGAATCTTTGCATTTGGATGACAGCTACACTATGCCGGTTGTGTTTACCATTTTGCATTACACTGCAAAACATGCCATATAATTAGTGACTGACAATGTGTTCAAACTTCAGCCAAAAAAAAAAAAGTTTGACTGAACTGACAAACCGATTCACCCCCACTGAGAATTTGCTGCAGGGAAAGGGGTTTAGCGTTTTATCAATTCAGAAAAACTGCAGTCCTTTCCCTTAAATTTTCCACTCTTGGAACCATACAATCGTAGAACACTTCAAAAGATTCATACCTGTCTTTCCCAATTGTCTCATAGTCTTTCACAATCACATCTACAAAGGATGATGAATCTAGTGCTGAACCTTTCAAGTCAAATTCAAGAGCCTACAAAGAAAAGGTTGTGTGTTATTCATCAGTGCCTTTACTCACATGACTGAGTAAAGACCAACAAAAATACTCCTTGAATAATTAGCTTATTTTTCATAAGGCAATTAACCACAACATAGTTCATGCATAGTTTTTTACATTTCAGCCTTAGATACAATAAAATATATATTTAATCGTGCAGCCACTGTGAATACTTGACACACATATGACGTCAGTTCAGTCAAAAAATCAATTTACCCAAATAAGTCACAAATTTTTTATATTCTGCTGGTATATTAATTAGACTTACTTCATTCCAAACTGGATTTACTTCACTGTTGATGGATTTGGTCTTTTTCTTCTCATCTAAAAATAAAAAGGCACTTTTGATATAGGAAATTAATGATATATTTGTGTGCTCCAAGACATGCGGCACACTATTTATGCAGCAATAAGTATTTACATTATCATTTTGTACGGATCTGGCCTATCAAACGCAAGATTATATCGTTCAGGAACTGGCAATGACTAATGATGCCATGACATTGTGCCAAGCATGTAGGCCGAGTTCCCAATTACCATTTCCTGACTACACACCCAGAGCGGCACAATGTAAAACAGCCAGAGCCAACACCTAGATTCTAGACAGGGGTTACAGTGGAAACCCAGGAAAGAACATGTACATTTCCCATTAATTATACATTTTGAAAGTATATATCGTTAAAAGGATTTTTAGGGTCCAGTAATTAATAAAACGCTATTGTGCATTACTGGCATATTTCACTTAATTAGCCTATAATGATTCTGTTTAATATAACCTAAATAAATCATTTTAAGCAGTACTCGTATACTTTTTGATATATCTGGTTACATCGTTTTATTTCATGTTCCTTCCCTAAATCAATATCGTTTTAAACCAGAAATCCTGGATGAATGATAAGATACTGTATAAAACACCGTTCGCCATGCAATCAATTGGAGTCACGTATTCAGGAAAAAAAAAGTCTGCAGATTCCCCCCCCCCCCCCCATCATATTCTGCAAATATTTTGTTTTAATAGTAACTTTTAAAAGAGTAAAGTCTACAACACATCCCCCAGTGATACGGTTACTCGTAACGTATTTTATCAAGAAACGCTCAAAATGTAGAAAACCACGAAGTTAAAACCGCACTTATGCAAGCGATAAAAAAAATAAAGGCACATTCATCGCTAACTATTCGTTTTAACCGGTTAGTTGTACACCGAGCATATCCTAAATGCATTGAGAGAAAGAGGCATTTGTAAAGAAAGATTCGATCATTCAAACCCACCTCTAAAAACAATTGTAGTTATGGGGTCCGGATTTCCAAGTTTCTTTTTTGGAAGCCCTTTAGCAGACTCCACAATAACGCGTAACATTGTGGAATGGAACTTCTGAGAAGTTTTATGGTCTAACGGAGGATCTGGCAGTAGGGTTGCAGGACGTGTCTCCGCAGCCACATCATTTGCAGCCAGAAGTGGTGACTAATAAGTAACACTGCTGTTATGTACCTCAGGGAAATGAGAGGTGGGTGGGGATTTCTGCAGGACCGGCTATTGTCCGTACCTGTACCATTGTGCGCTTATTACCCTCAATAAAAAGAAAAGATATTCAGAGATTGTAACTATGGAAAAACAATATCCTTTTGATTTTTAACTTGCAGTTGAGAGTGTTAAACCACGCATAAGCTGAATTAATATTTCGTTTCAAGTTGGTGACTGCTTCTCTTAACCATCCTGGATACCACAATCTACACCACCTTTGTTAAATTCATCGGCAGAATTCTTACTTTTGTAATGAAGGCTTTGAAGGCACTCTAGCCCCACCTAGTGGTATGCTGGTGAACAAGGAAACCCAGTCGTTGAACTTAATTCCAGTGTTCCCCTAGACCCAAAACTAAACACCCAAAACCATGACGCAGTCTATCGAAAGACAGAACTATTTCCCAATACTATAAACACTATTGTTTTCATGCATGATTCAGAGTCGTTTAACTTTTCTGCGAGAAACTCTATACACAAATCCTTTCATATATCACCGGCTGCATCTTGTGCTCACTTATAAAACACTGCCATTCGATATCATTAACTCAAATTATCACAGCTCGAACCCAGTTAGCACACAATTCCCCAGGTGGAAACATCAAGAATCAAATTTGCTCACACACCAGTCGGACATGGAAAAGAGGCCATGGCTCAGTTCATTTAGCTACGTTGAAGCTAAGCTGGGTCTAATACTCAGGCGCTACTGAATTGCCTGATTATCTGTATCAGGTGTGTTAAATTAGGGCTGCACTTACACTCTGTGGAGTGGTAGCTCTCCAGGAGCAGCGCTGAGTGGCTATGACCCAGACCGGAGATGGGATGCTGTAGCAAAATAAATGTGATTTCATTCTTCATTTATTTACCACAAAGTAAGTATTACTTACATAGTAATGTTGTGTTTGTTGATGATTAATGAATCTTGGTACGTCTTTTATCACATGTACTTACTATAATTGTTACTATAGCTGTTAGTTCAGTGCATCTTTATTTGTGAACTTCTGAAGGAACACGTAATGAATAACAAGTGAAATACTGATCTTGTGCTGGTTAATCACTAATGCATTGTGATGTATCATCTCAGTTACTAGTACTACTAAGTTACTACTATGTATTTGTGCTACCATAAAATCTCTCTGGTTAATTGGAGACTGCTGTCATTCAAACCGGCATAAATATGTAAATATGGGAAACAGTCATGCCATATGTGTGAAAGCACACAAACAGGTTAATTGAACACTAATGAATCAGTGGCCTGCACTACGAAGCGGTGCTACTGGCTTATCAGGGGAACATGTTGGATTTAAGGTACCACAGTTTAAATGGACTCCATATTTGTTCACTTACATTTTACCCAGACTACCTTAAATCTGAGAATTTACCCCCATAAGCCAGTAACCCTGCTTTTTAGTACAGGCCACAGAGCTAAGCCACACGTAAGCTCACCTGTTCAGTTACAGGAAGATTGAGAGAAAGGGGATGATGAAAAGAACAAAGGGGAAGAAGATAAAGATGTTTAATTTCTGATGAAATTAGAGGTGCTATTGCAGACCATGTTATCAGCCATTGGTTTATGATGAGGGAAGCTGGAGAGAGTGCCACATATTGTATCTAATCAGATCATGTCACCAGTTACAGAACAGCTGACCTTAACCCAGAGTGATGTCCTCCACCACCGTGCAACCCTGGGTCCATATACTGCCAATATCATTACATTTCTAGACACCACAAAATATAGTGGTGAGTGAAGGCCCAGAAGAGCTGAGGTTTGTTGTCATCTGGGACAGTGTAAGTTTCCATCACGCTGCTCTGGTTCGCAACTGATCTGTGAACCACCCACAGATTTTTGGTTTTGTATTTACCACCATACCCTCCATTTTAAATTCTTTTTTGGCATCATGATGGAGGGTACCTGCCAGCCAACCTCATGCGTACATACATCTTCTGGTGATGGAGGAGACCTGCAAGGATATTGATGTGGGAGAAATTTAGAGCTAGATAATGCACTCCAGACTGTCTTTTAGCCATCTTTTTAGATTGGTGGTATCTTTCTTTGTATTTTTTACTAAACAGAGGCCTTTTTAGTTCCATCTATTTAAAGACGATATTGTGTATGTTTCATTCAGTTTTTGTTGAAATTCATTGCTTTGGAAAAAAGCAAGCTTTTGTTTTGCTGTTCTGATTGAGTGTTCAGAGATATTTCAGTAAGCAGTACCTGAGGAGTATCACGATAACATTTTTTCACAACACAAAGTAACACTGAAAAGGCACTAACAAAGACCGTGGTGTTTTCAATTGAACCTATCGGTGTGTTGTTAGTTCTTTGAAAGGTATATACACTCACCTAAAGGATTAGTAGGAACACCTGTTCAGTTTCTCATTAATGCTATTATCTAATCAACCAATCACATGGAAATTGCTTCAATGCATTTAGGGGTGTGGTCCTGGTCAAGACAATCTCCTGAACTCCAAACTGAATGTCAGAATGGGA
>JABFEA020000044.1:9480955-9493182 GCA_019775915.2 Cyphomyrus plagiostoma
CCCACCCACCGTTTTCCTCTCCCAAAAGCAGCAGGGGGGCTCCCATTTTCCAGACCTGGACTTCGAGAAGCTTTCTGTGGAGGATCCGTCACAGACCCGTTCATCCATCTCCAGGATCCCAAACCTCCTGGATGAGAGTTTCCTCGAGTGTCCAAAGTGTCGTGCGCAGTATCCGACCAGCCACCACCGCGAGCTGCTGGCACACATTGACTACTGCTTCACTTAATCTGATCGCTGTGATTAGCTGGCACTGTTTTCCTTTATTTAATCCTTATTCTTAAGTATGTTTTGTTATTGGCGTTATGATGTGGCTGACTACTGTTTATTGAAGTGTTTCCTAGAAGGTCTTCATCTTGCCCGATTTAGCACGCCGAGCGTCGCTTTGCACTGCTGTGGGGGCCTTCTGTTTATCAGGGGGCGCGTGTGCTTATTCGTGGGGGGGTGTAAGTATTGGCACAGATCGTTAGCACTCCTTGCTGTATTTATTGAGGCAAAGCTTTCCAAGAATGACATTTTATATAAAGGTGTATCTTTTAATTTATGGGAATAATCCGTATATATGTAAGGCTAATTTAAGGATTTCATTCCAATAAACTGTCCAGTTGACAGTTTAATCCTGCTTCCTCGTGTCTTAGGAAGTGGCATATTTGATGTTGCTTTGAATGATTCAAGTTTTGATAACTTTGGACTTTTTTAAAAGGACCAGTTTTAACGCTCGTTTTCTAACCAAGGTGTTGTTGTGTTCTGCCAATGATGACCTGTGGAATACCTTTAACTGACTGGAGTCCTGACTCTGCAAATCAAATCTGTATCTCGAATTAGGTTCTGCAAATAAATCCTCGTACTAGACTATTTAAGGCAGAGGATTTCTGTATCGGGTGAGGTTACGAAAGTGTTGGCTCAAAGGCAACTTTAAAATTAAGGTGACTGCTTTGGTGTGTTTTACAGACTTAATCAGTTAATGTTTCACTGACAGTATGCATGTGTTTTATAAGACATTGGCACTTTAAAAAAAAAAAAAAAAAAGTTTCAGGAAGAACTGGGATTAAGAACAAATAATCAGTATTTGTGTCTTGTGCAAATTTTAAATTTAGCTGCTTTTTTACAATTTGCAACTGTAAAAGCATAGGAGGGTGGGTTTTGGTAGTAATGGGTTTGATCATTAAAATCTGCTGAAACCTGCTGAATGTCTGCTCACAGAGAGCTTTCCTTTCCTTTATCTGTAGCTATTTCCGGTTGTAGTTCTTATTCTCTGCCATGAGTCCAGACGCTTCCTTGGTTATGATGGAGTTATCTTCGGATAAACGTATTGTACGGTGAAAATTGTATAGTACAAAACACCTGACCTGACAAACATCCTAGCCTTAAACATGCTTAGAACGCTTACAGTGATACAATGTTTCAGTCTACGAAATCATTAACACAGAGCCTATTTCATAATAAAGTGAAATCCGTGTCTTGTAATTTACTGCATAATCATGTCCATCGTAAAATCAAAATATTGTAACAGGCACCATGGTAACGTGGGATTGTCTGTCTTTATGTGTCTTTAGACTGGGAAGGTATGATTAGTGTGTTACCTGTGGTTCTAAGGGTCTCCCCGTTCTCGGCAGCTGGCACATCTTGTGGGAGAAATTTCTAACATTGCTCTTAATCAGTTCAACTGATTCACAAAACAATTGAATGATCTAGCTTTGACTCTGGGAGGGGTGGATATCTTTGAGATCTCATGCCGTTGAACTGCACTGTGAAATCAGAGTAACGTCCTTTTCATACTGGTGCTGTTTTGCTGTATAAAGTGTCCATAGAGGAAACTTGGAAGAAGCTTACAAATGTGTCCTCCATTCTCCAATGATGCAGTGAAGAGGAAAACCTCAGTTTTTTTATGTTTATTGGAGCATTGAGAAGCCTGAATACTAATTGGCGAACCAGTGAAACAGGAACTCGAGTCATCACAGTGAACGGTATATGACAGGTAATTCTGAAAGATGTGAGACTGGCATTCTCAAGTATCAATGAATACCCTTTAATTAGTGAATTCCCCTTATTTATTCCATTTTCATGCTAAACCGTCAAAATGGCTGAAGCATGAGCAAAATATAGGTGTATGCAACTCATGAAGCCCTTTGTTATTGGGGAGGGCTGCTTTTAATGAAGGGGGTGCTTGAGAGCGTGGCCACGTCGCTGATCATGTGTCACAGTAGCCTGGAAATGAAAAACAAAAATATCGGTTTCATTCTATATTATCCATCCATTTTGTAATTCTGGTGGGGGTGGACAGGATTGTTTGAAAAGTTTTTTTTTTTTTTTTATATCATTCCATGTCAAATTTAATATTCTTGCAGTGGCGTTTTAAGAGCATTTTAAACTGCATTCCTGGTTATTATATTCACTACTTTATCTATCAGTGTCTAACTTGTATTGCCTTTTTGGGTAGCATGATCTGCATAGCTGGTAATTAGGCCCTCACCGTTATGGGCGACACGCCTGTATTTTCCAAGCAAGCAGAGATGTTGCTTCTTCTGAGTGACAATCATCTGGTCCTCAGCTCTCAAGCCCGTGGGGTGGCGAGAGAAGATAAAGGAGTAGCTGTCCAGGCAGGTTCCGTCGTAATCCACCTGGCGACAGGCGTAGTGGATGGCATAGTTGTCGTAATCCGTGTCAACGATCCAGTGGTCATCATCTTCGAACAGACAACAGGACAGCAGGTAGTAAACACAAACAGACCTTTGCACGATCAATACCGGTGAACCCCGCACATATTGGCCTCTAAGATTAGCACTGTGCAGACAATAATACATTACTACTTAAGTCAAGGCAGAAACGTGAATCTTCAAAAACACCAAATTCGTTCAGAAGTGCAAAACGTAATGGAATTGATAGTGAATAATACAGAATTCTGTTCATCGTTCAATTTCCGCCTACTTCCAGACTGAAGATAAGAAGCTGCTCCCCAGTATTTCATCTTGAATCTCGCGGGGTCGGCCGTGTCCTCGAACGTTCCGAACATGTTGGCACAGAGCTCCCAGTTGCTGAACGGAGCCGGAACAAAAAGGGCTTTGAGATATCAAACGATATGTACGGTAAACGACGATAGGAGGCGAAGTAATATATACAAAAATATTACTTTAAGATGACGACTCTGCCCTTAGCGGTAGCGGTCATCCTATTGTCGTCTTCAACTTTGTACTCTGCTACGACATTATCTAGTAGAAAGAGCCCAGTTGGGTCCTTCTTGGCCACAGCATACCATGTTCCTGCAAACTGAAATGGCAATGAAAGACTTGCGCTTAACCCACAAAACCGTGGTTTGAATTAAAGGCCTTGAGAAACGGCAGTTTTGTGCCACATTTATTCCCATGCCTCATGCTGAGACACGGAGAAATCATTTTCCTCATTTACTCACCCTATGTCTGTCGAAGTTTTGCATTGTCTGGAATTCTCCAACCTGGCAAGCGTGCGTCCAGCAGCTTGCTAGGATACAGAGGGCTGCTAAAATCCTTAGCATGTTTGTTCTCCTGAACACCAGAGATCTGGAAAATAAAGACAAACTTTTGAACGCAGCCTTTTAAAATGCAATCTCCTTCGCCAAGTCCTATTTTCCACTCCCATTCTTCAGAATAGTAAATCAGTTCGAAATGGCCGCAATGTTCTATGACGCGAGCAGGGTAATTTTGCACTAGGATGGAGAGTACCTAAACAAAACGGACTTTGTAGAATTCCAGTGAAGAGCTGTGCATCTGACCACTGGAGTTTGACTTATATAGAGCATTGCTGTGGGACAGGGTTTCATAAGCTCTGTTGGAGCAGTGGCATGCCCCATTTTACTGAACAAACAGTTATGTAATACCTCAGTCGGTCCTATTTGGTGAGGTTGACCCCTGTTCCTTAAACCTCTGCTCCTCCTGCCAAGTAAACATCTGGTACCCATCAGTCTTTACACTGAGCTGCTGTTTTTGTTGTTTAAATTGGGTTTCTTGACTTGTTTTGTTTGGCAAGTGCAAGGACCTGGAAATGTTGGTAACACTTTACATTAATGCTCCTTCACAATGCCTTTACAATACATTGATATGCTTTCATAGAACCTTCATAAGAAGCACGTATGTATGTTATATATTAATAACAAAAATATATTTATAATCGCATCATGTTTGTCAATGTCTTTTAAAACTGTTTAGGCATGTTACGATGTCAAGGAATACTTGCATGCTGCTTATGAATGTTCCATAAATGCATTTTAAAGGTTCAGTTAATGTAAAGGCTTACTGAAATGTTTGAATCTGGCCCTTGCGAATAACAGTCTAAGTACCAGTGAGTACTCTTCAACATATGAAGGCATTTTTGTTTATCATTAGGTGCAGATGTCAGCTAAACAAATATTTGTTCAAAGAACAAGAAAAGTTCAATTTACATTCTGAGTCGGTTTATTTCCTCAAAACAGTGTAGTGACTGTTTGTGGCCAATGGGGAGGGGAATCCTCAGGGGGCCCTAGCAAATGCATGGTTAAGTGTAGTGCAGTGTTTCTCAAACCAGTCCTTGGGGACCCCCAGCTGGTCCATGTTTTTGCTCACCCAATTCACTGGGAGTTGGGAAGGAACAAAAGCATGGACCGGCTGATTTGAGAAACACTGCAATAGTGGCAAACACCACTTCTGTGTATGCTACCTTTATATCACAATTTCATCACGTGCTTTTAGAATCAATCTTTCTAATAAGACCAACAAGGTGAGAAACAGTCTGGAATAGTGAATGTTTGCACATTATTGCCACATCAAACTGTGAAAACCATTGAATGAAATCTATCCCTAAAACTCTAAAGCAACTCGTTTCATTGCTAACTATATATGCAAGCATGGTTTTTAATTTTATTAAATTGCATTGGTAATAGTCACAGAAGTGGAAAATAATAGGGGACTGGCCAAAGAAATTCCTGCCCCCCCAATAGCCTGGTCTTCCACAGACACCGTTGTGGGCTTGGAGCGAGACGGGGAGCATTTGAGGCCTGGAGGATCAGGTGCACCGACCTCATGACCCATGCCGGACTCAGACCCATCATCCTAATGCCACAGGTCCTGCCGTCCACAGTGATTTGCTGGGACATTCATCACCCTCCACATTTTATGGAGGCATTGATATAGACTTGCGATTGGAGATTTCAGTGGATAAACGTTTATTGAGAGGCAACAAAATGTGAATACATGTCTCCTTGTAATGTTATGTTCATTGTGCATCAACATATATACATTTTGATCTCCTCTTTCTTGGTTTTATTACCTAATCATTGTTTAAATGTTATTGTTAAAATATCCTACACAATCTAACATTTGTCCAAAGAAACAAATTATTCCAGAATATTGGTAATAGTACAATTGTGTTGCTTTTATTATTTTGTAATTACTGTTACTTCAGATTCCCTGTTCATTAATGTTAACCTAATACTGACAGTTGGGTCAATGAAATATAAACAAACTTCATATCCATCTATTCAGGTTGTTTTCTATTTTTGCTTCTATACCACAACTTTTTCCACAACATGGATCCTTAAGATGTGAGTGAGTGATAACAGCACCATGCCCAGAGATAAGGGGTGAGAGATCAAAGTGACATTTTAATGAATCCTGGGTTTAGGTACTGTGTAAAAGTACCACATGCTCTCTCTCGCTAGCTGCACCATTTGATTGTGTTCAGTTCCTTCTGTCACTTTCAAAAATGGCTGCTGATGCTTACAGTGCGATAGAACTGCTGAATCTGGCCTAATCCAGCAAATGGAAATAGATCTCCTCTGCCTTTGTTTCCTGACAGAGCAACTGGTTAATAATTGCACATCTTATTCTGGTCCGTGGGGTGCTGAAATCATTGGCTGGATGAACAGTCTTAGAATGACACAAAAGCATTTTTTTTTTCTGCACTAAAAAGATGATAAACCCTGTTTTCAATTGTTCATTGTGTATGTTTATCAAGGTCCTTCATTAAGATTAAATATATAAAATTATTATAAGTTCCTGGGTATCACCAGGAAGATTACAATGCCTCATGTGCCAGCACATGTCTGAATTGTGTGGGTATATTAAAGAAAGTTTGATTACTTTCTTTAACGCCTCAAGCTTTAAATTACATGTGTAGACACGACAGAGGCGGATATTTCAGGTCCAGAAAATAAAAATCCAGACCAAGATTTTGTTTCAACCATCCAGTTGAGTACTCTGTGACTGTGACTCTTTATGCTCAACTGGTTGGTTAAAACAAAATCCTGGTTTGGATTTTTACTTTCTGGACCTGAAATGGCTGCTTTTGGCACAGTATTACATATGTCAAGGTATGTTTTTTCAGTAACTGTGGATTTTCTTAAAATTTTACTATCCTTCTCATGGAAAGTCCACAAAGGAGAATCCACTGGACATTGGCTTTGATTGGATTGACCACACTAAAATGATCACTGCTGGGATTTACAGGTTAAGAAAGCTTAGAGGTTTAATACCATGACGTCATGTTAATTGGTTGCCTTCTGGATCCTTTTAGCCATTAAGCCACTATGTTCTGTCACAAGAGCTGGAGGTCAGAGGGAGATCCGTGGAGCACCAGAAGATGCTGCTTGGAACTACAGGGAACCGGTGAACACTTGTCCCCCTTAAGTGCCCCAATCCCTGACCTGGTGATGCCCGTATGAGAGTGGGAAGTGAGACAGAGGTGAGCAGACATGGCCGACAAAGACAGCGTGGAGAAGTACCTGGAGAACAATCCCCAGTTTGCCAAGGAGTACTTCGACCGGAAGTTGCGGTTGGAGGTGCTGACGGCGGCCTTCACCGACAAGCTGGAGGTCAAAGATGCTGCCTCGTTCAGAGATCTCACCCTGGTGCAGGAGGCAGATCTCATTTTCGACCTGGTCAAGGAACTGCAGAGGTCTAGCTGCATGGAGAAATCCATGCACAAGATCCTACAGAGGATCTGTCTCTTGCTGAATGCCGATAGGTGCAGCATGTTCATGTGCCGGGCCCGCAACGGGACACCCGAGCTGACCACCGTGCTCTTCAACGTCACCCCTACCTCCCAGTTCGAGCACAACCTCGTGAACCCGAACTCTGAGATAGTCTTCCCTTATGACATTGGCATTGTGGGCTATACGGCACACTCCAAGAAGATGTGCAACATCCCAGACGTGAAACAGGTGAGTCTGCATGGTTGATTATGCACGTGCTGCTGTTGGAGCTTGGATGTCCTTCAGCATTGTAGATGCTCAATTATGAAACCCGATTTCCAAAAACCTATGGAATATGTGGCCAGTATTTCTGTGTTCTTAATCAGTATTGGAAATTTAAAGAAGGTTCTTTACTGACTGAAATTTGGTTCCCAAAACTGTAAAATACGATGAGGAAGCCTGACATCACTCATCTCATCTTAAAAAAGAACAAAAAATGTATTGAGTGTGTTTTAGAAATTTGCTCATCAATTCTGCTAAATATAGTCACAAAAGTTGGGGGGGGGGGGGGAAGTTGTAAAGTCATGAGTTGTGAGTCGGCAACCCCCTATATTAATGAAGATATATTGTGTAGAAACAGATTTAACAACAGGATTAGTGCAGGAGACATCAGGGGGCAACCCCGCAAGACTCCTTGGAGAAATGAATCCAATTAGATAAAGAGCAACATTGCTAAGGTGCTTAACACAGATGCTACATTCGTATTGCGAATCCAAATTGAGATGTTCCTCGGTTCCTGAAATTCCAAATGGTAAGCAGTGTATTAATTGTACTCCATATCTGTCAGGCGTGTTGCAGTGATGGTGCTTACAGGGTGCATCAGTCTTTAATATGCACATGCGTGCACAGTGAATATTCATTATATTCCCTCTCAAATCATGGAAAGCTGCCGTATAGATAATGGATGGATCATGGAAAGCTCTCATTTAGCACTTTCTATTTATTGCATGTTTAACAAATTGGAAAATGTATCTCTGAGTCTGTCTGGTAACAGTGAAGCTGAGAAGATTCTTCCTGTGGAATGCTTGATTGGAACCTGGATGTAATGGATAACATTTCGGTCCCTTCTCACTTATCAGGTGCTGAGGGGACAGGTGGAAGAAAGATGTGTGTAGAGGCCTTGTTCCTGTCTTTGATAATGTTCTATTTAATTTGCAACTTTCTTGTGTAATAAAATAATAGCAATACTGCAATAGTGGTCGGAGCATTTGCTTTTCTCTCTCTCTGATTGGCCATCGAGTGCCCCACCCCCCACCATATGCTCACCTGGGCTGCATGTACCAGCTGTCTTGGTTAAAACGGAGGGACTACAGTGTCCAATGAGTATTCAAATGATTTATTTAATACTGTGTAGTATATGCAGTGTAGTTAGATATATGCAGTATATTATTTGCGGAAGTGATTATATACTGCATATCTGTAGGCTGTTTGCTGAGAGCGGGGGTGGAGAACCAGTGAGGGTGCGGGTTTTTGGAATGACCTCTCAATCAGCCAATCATATAAAGCAGTGGTTCTGAAGTCCAGTCCTGGGGACCCACTGTTATTGGCTGACTGAGAGATCATCCCGAAAACCCGCCCCTAATCCAGCCCTCCACAGATCAGGCTAGCCACCCCTGGCCTACAGAACAGCCTGCATTCTTTGAGTCATTGCTGGAAACTTTCCCTGTGGTATTGGATCTGTTGTTGTTATTAACGAATCTGGCCATTCAGCTCAGACTGCTCACATTAAAGAGGTGTTTTCACCCACATAATTTCCTGATCAGGTATCTGTTTATCGCATCAATCTCTCTTAACTGTGAACACTGCATTATGTGAAAATTTGTGAGGATGGTGGCTGTTTCTGAGACGCTGGAACCCCTGCTTCTGATAGCGACGAAATTCCCTTCCGTTATAAGTATTTCCTTTCTAAAGCTTTGCTGAACAGTCACTGAATCTCCTGACATTGTTTGTACATCGTGTGTATTGACTTGCAGTCACATGATTTTCTATTTGGCAGAACAAGCTATTTGCATTCACAAGCCAATGTACATCATGAACCGGCCACTCAGTGCACATAGCATGTAATGTTGTTGTTATATATGATACTATATATAACATCATGGTACATTTTCCATGTGGTCTGTAGTAAGGAAATTAACTGAACACCACTGATTCCTAAAATTTTTTTATTATAATCCTGCCTTCTAAATTGTGGGGCAGCATTTGTGAGCAAACAAGCACATAAAAACAAGTAATATGGACTGAATGAAGCTGTTATATGTTGCCTGTTATTACCGTGGCTGTGTACAATAGCTCTGCATTCACTGTTCCAGAACCCTTACTTTAGTGACTTTGTGGACAAGCAGACCGGATACGTCACGAAAAACATGCTCGCGTGCCCAATCATGAGCGAGAAGGAGCCTCTCGCCGTCATCATGGCCATAAACAAAATGGATGCAAACGAATTCTCCAAACAAGATGAGGAGGTGAGTGAGGCAAGGAGGATGCAGCTGGTTTTATACTTGTTTTTTATCCACATGTTCCATTATTATTGTAACTGCGATATATTTATCAGTATGACAAACTGTGAAATTACTTGCTGCTATTAATGCTAATATAAAGCACAATGTTTTGATTCTTAGGCAAACTGCACACACTTTGTTCATAGTTATTTATGTGTTATTTACCTACTATTTATCTATTTTTATTGTATGTCTACTTAATTCCGTGATCTCATGATACCTCTATTCTTTGGCTGGAGCAACAGTAACAAAGCCAGATTTCCCCCCAGGATTAATAAAGGGTTTTGATTCTGAAAACATGCATTTAAATGTAAGTGGAATCTAAACCAAGGCCTTGGTAGGTCCTGTTCCTCAGCCAAATATTGTAACAGCTTTGACAATATCACTTTAATTAGCAGCAGAAACAGCAGCCTTGTCCTAGACCTTTACCTGACCTACAGGACCTGCTAGCATACAGTAAGAGTGGGCCCTGACCTTGTTGTTTCTCTTGTACATCTAATGTCTCAATGCCTGTTGTATGAAACATTGATTACAGCTTTCTAACATTATTTACCACATGACTTCCACGCTAAATTTCTGCCAGCTTGCTGTTCCTTTGCATGGGTTCTAATTTAATAAAAACTGTAATTGTATTTTCCCTTTTTTCAGCTCTTCAAAAAATACCTGGATTTTGCTACAGTTGTCACACTGCAGCACTACACCGCCTACATGTGGAACGTGGAGTCCCGGAGAAGTCAGGTGACTTAGAGCACAGCCATATCATTTGGCCCGCCCATCCAACACTGCATGCATTTTCATTGGTTAGCCGAAGCTGTGATTTAAAATTACTGACAGCTTTATCACCTGTCTGTAGCTGTAGAAGAGCTTCAGACCAGTTGACCTTATCTTAAAGGGGGCCTATTATTCTTCTTCGGTTTTCCCTTCAGTGTGTTATGTAGCTTAATATACATGCAAGTGGTCAGGAAAGTGTTGAGGCCCAAAGTTCACACCAAAGGGAGTAACTCTCACCACAGAAACCACTCTGCTCTAATCTGCCTGAAACGCCTTATTGGGATTCCAGCCCTTACTTCTGTGACTTGGTGAGGTCACCTCGTAACAACATCCTTATTGGCCTCCCACCTGCAAGGATCTGTTCACAGACTGCAAGACAGGGGGAAAAGTGTCGGACACACTGACCAGTCAGAGCTCATCAGCAGTGGGGCTTAAAGCTCAAACTCCAGTCCTGGGGGGCCAGAGCAACACACATTTTTGGGTTTCTCCTCATTTAACATACCTGATTCAGGTCCTTGTGATAATTACCACACAGCTCTTGAGCCAAATCATTTGTGCTGGCACCGGGAAAGAGCTAAGTTACACAGGGCTTCGGCCCCCCAGGACTGCAGTTTGACACCCCTGGCCTAACAGAGCAGACAGAGGGTGAATAGAGATGTACAGTGTACAAAAAATAATGTGTTTTTGAACACTAAAACATTTAAATCAATTGTAATAGACCCCAAAAACAAAATTATAAACAATTAATTTAATTAAAATATGGGAAACATTCATGGAGGTACTAAGAAGAAAACATGTATAATTGGTCTTGAAAGCATTTTAAGACCCAAAAAATGTCCCTGAATCTGTGTGAGGCCCTCACAGCATCACTCCTGAGTTCTCAGCTCCGACGTCTTCATCAGTTAGTGACGTACTAATGGAAAGACAGTGCAGACAGGAAACTCCTACCAAACGGCACTAAGAACATCCTGCTCAACACCAACCACTCCATCTGAAGCCGTCTACTCAGGGTAAGATAATCATGAAATTAAATATTTATATTCCCTCTCACATTTCCCAAGGTGTTACTCTGGTCGGCCAGCAAAGTGTTTGAGGAACTGACGGATATCGAGCGGCAGTTTCACAAAGCACTATACACCGTGAGAACTTACCTCCAATGTGAAAGATACTCCGTTGCTCTCCTGGATATGACCAAAGAGAAGGTTTGCAAATAAACCTTCTGAATTTATTCCGTCAAAATAAGGTGTGGAACTCATCAGCTTGATTCGACTGTGGGTCACAATGTTTTCCATGTCTGCAGGAATTCTACGATGAATGGCCAGTCCGGCTCGGAGATGTAGAGCCATACAAGGGCCCCAAAACTCCAGATGGCAGAGTATGTGAATCGATCTTTACTGAGTGACCTGCTAAAGCAGAACTTCATCATTTCTTTGCAATGTGGACGATGTGAAAACATAAAAATGGTTTCTGGCTTTGTCCTACCCAGGAAGTGAACTTCTACAAAATCATTGATTACCTTTTAGAAGGAAAAGAAGAAATTAAAGTTATACCGTGAGTGTTAATCATCTACTTGAATCTATTAATCTGGTGTTTCTTTTGGTTTCTTTGATTTTAATTAACTTCTACTGTGCTTCAGGAAAACATTTGATCGTAAGTTAGTAAGATAAAATGATCTATTTTTGTGTTTCAAGGGCTCCCCCAGCAGACCACTGGGCCCTTGTCAGTGGGCTCCCTACGTATGTTGCAGAAAATGGATTTGTGAGTTGAATACAAACTCAATATTACACATTGAGTATATAATAATTTATATTAAATCATATATAATGTAAAATACAATATAAAATAATATATCATTTGAAAATCAGTGTTGAGTTTTCCTTACATGTTCCATGACTCTTTTACCCAGAGGTGGACATTTCAGGTCCAGAAAGTAAAAATCCAAACCAGGATTTTGTTTCAACCAACCAGTTGAGTACTCT
>JABFEA020000044.1:9493282-9512419 GCA_019775915.2 Cyphomyrus plagiostoma
GTAAAAATCCAAACCAGGATTTTGTTTCAACCAACCAGTTGAGTACTCTGTGACTGTGACTATTTATGCTCAACTGGTTGGTTGAAACAAAATCCTGGTTTGAATTTTTACTTTCTGGACATGAAATGTCCACCTCTGGTTTTACAATAGAAAATTGTCATTGGCTGTTTTCCATTGCTTGAACAAAGTAGCATTATTTTTGCTATTTGATAAATAAAGTGGCTGCCTGTCATCTATCCTCACACAGATCTGTAACATGATGAATGCCGCAGCAGATGAATACTTCACTTTCCAGGTAAGAGAATAACGGAGACCAATATATGTCAGCCACAGACTTGAGAATTGTTATTGGCTGGATGAGTATGCACAACGCTCATTATCATTGGCCCCAAGAGTTGACCGTATTAACCCTTATATTAATTCCTCAGAAAGAGGCCGTGGATGACTCAGGCTGGAAGATTAAGAATGTACTGTCACTTCCTATAGTCAACAAGAAGGAGGAAATAGTGGGCATAGCCACCTTTTACAACCGAAAGGACGGCAAGCCATTTGATGAGTACGATGAACAGATCACCGAGGTTGGTCAAAGAGACTGATATTTATGATTGTTTTTTTATTATTGAGATTTAAAATTACACCATTTGATTCAAAATAATCTTTGCTTAGGTTTTCATGTTTGATTGTTAGTTTTCAATAAAAATGACGTGCTTGATTCTTTAGGCCCTCACACAGTTCTTGGGTTGGTCTGTCCTAAATTGCGACACCTATGACAAAATAAACAAACTGGAGAACAGGAAGGACATTGCACAGGAAATGCTCATGTACCAGACAAAGTGCACGAAGAGCGAGCTGCAGTCCATTCTGGTGAGTCAATCCAAGATGTTTTGGACCAGGGTTGTTCAAATCACGATCCTCAAGGCCCGAGCGCTGCTGATTTCCCAGCCTTCCTTTACCGGTGAGCCAGGTGTGAAACCTCTGTGGCCAATCAGAATCAGTAATTATTAAACTAACTGCCTGGGAGAATGAAAAACATGAGCTGGATTTGGAATCGAGGTCCAGATTTGAGGGACCCTGGCTTAGACTACGCTGTTTGTGTCCTTGCCTGCAGAACACAAAGGAGAAGTTTGACAAAGAGCCGGAGGAGTGTGATCAGAAGGAAATGTATAAACTTCTGGTATGGCATCTAAAATATGACATGCTTGTTAATTCACTCAAAACATTCAATTTTATACGTCTAACTAATGCATAAATCTCCTAATCTTTGCATAAATGTATTAAAATATTCCTTTGACAATCTCATCATCCTTACCTAACCTGTCATTCTGTCTGTTTGCCTTAATCAGAGGTCAAATATTCCAGAGTGTAAAGATGTGGAATTACTGGAGTTCCATTTCAGTGACTTCCCGGTGTCTGAACATGACCTAATCAAGTGTGGGATTCGATGTTTCTTCGAGCTGAATGTTGTGGAGAAATTTAAAGTACCTGCAGATGTAAGACATTCTTCCAGCTGCTATTGTCTAATTGCCATTTATCCTAGACAGGAGAATAATCCATAGACAGGATAATATATTCACATTCTATACCATCTTGGCTACTGGTAGAAAGAACCATCTCTATGTTAGCTGAAATTCAGAATATCCGGCCTGCATGATTTGGTTTCCAAAGGAATCCACTGGCAAGTTGCTTAACCTTTCAGAGTTCTATGTCGTAGCTTTCGAAACACAATCTGTGCCTTTTTCCTTTATATTAGGTTTTGACACGATGGATGTACACTGTGCGTAAAGGATATCGTGACATTACCTATCACAACTGGAGACACGGGTTCAACGTGGGCCAGACAATGTTCTGCCTGCTACAGGTAATAGACCATCTTAGAATATAATTTGTAATATGAAATAACAGTTTCAGCAGAAACTACTGAGACATTACGCATATCAGTTAGCAGACTATAGTGGTGCCCCCATATCTACGGGTGATGCACTCCAAGACCTACTGTGGATGTGGCTGAATCCACAGATAATAGTGAACCATCTGCAAAACCCATGATACCAAGATTCCAACATTAAATACATTAATAATGTAGTACATTGTACATTATTATACAGTACTGTATAGTGCTGTACTCTCAAATGGAAGATATTCTGTTTTAGCCTAATTCTCAAGAGACAATAGAACAGTGAAAAAAATATCACACATCAAAGGATGACGGAACAACGAAAATCACACTCTTTATATATTTTATTGTAACATAGACACTAAGATAACACAGCATCGAATGCAGTGAGAGAGAGTTCTAGAGGCAGAGTGGATGAGAGTTTTGGGGTGCATGGGTATGGACACAAAGTGAGATGAGTCTTATTCTAGGCATGGCTGGGCTGCTGGATTTTACCATGTTAAAGGCTGTGATTGCTTGGCACGCGGTTTGAGACTATGAACCATTTATTTATGGAATTTAACTATTTTTTTGGACGATGGAAAACTGCAGGTACCAGAAACCTTGGATACGGGGGTCCCATGGTATTGTATTTTTGGTATAGCTTGAATCATGAAAACGTTTTTTTCTGCCTTTGTAATGGAAAATATGTAATTTGCACTCCGCTGGGTATGCAGCATTTAATATTTTCTCCTGTGCTCTTCCCTCCTCCACAACAGACTGGACGTCTGAGGAAATATTACTCTGACCTTGATGCGTTTGCAATGGTGGCGGCTGCGTTTTGCCATGATATTGATCACAGAGGAACCAATAATCTCTACCAAACTAAGTAAGCTTTTGAATGCCATGCATTCATGCCAATAGAGAAAGGAATGGACAGCAGTATTTTCTCACATTTTGCATGTATGGCATTTTCTGATTGGTAGGAGTGCATCTCCACTGGCCAAACTCCATGGATCTTCCATTATGGAGAGGCACCATCTTGAGTACAGCAAGACACTAATGGCAGATGAGGTAATATTAATTATTATAGAGAACTGCATTTAATCAATACAATTCTGTTAACCCAAGACAGGTTCCATGCATGGTAGATCAAAATTTTGATGTCTTCTTCAGAGTCTGAACATCTTCCAGAACCTTCAGAAGCGTCAATTTGAGAATGTGCTACATTTATTCGATGTTTGTATTATTGCCACGGACTTGGCTCTGTACTTCAAGTGAGTGATTGTCCATTCATGTCCATTGATGTTAGAGAAGATGCCTCACATTGTCTGATTACTGCCCATCATCCATTACCTTGGTGCATATGGAGATGTTTCAGGCCACCTGTCAGAAAACAGACACTGAAGTGCATGTTCATCTGTCCCTCAGGAAAAGAACATTGTTCCAAAAAATCGTCGATGCAACAGAGCCAATGACGGATGAGAAAGAGGCCATCAATTATGTCGCCAACAACCCCGTCAGGAAGGAAGTCATAATGTATGATGAATCATGTGCTAAAATGAAGTTTGAATAATATACCATTGTAGCAACAAAAGGGTAGATACATTTGATCACCCTGTATGCTGACAGAATGTTTTACTTACCACAGAAACAAAACAGTGATTGACCCTAAAGCCAACCCAGTTATACTAACAAAGATGTTCTT
Source organism: Cyphomyrus plagiostoma (assembly GCA_019775915.2). Lineage (NCBI taxonomy): Eukaryota > Metazoa > Chordata > Actinopteri > Osteoglossiformes > Mormyridae > Cyphomyrus > Cyphomyrus plagiostoma. The sequence continues at coordinate 9,496,864 of JABFEA020000044.1, forward strand.
CCTTCCCAAATAGGGCAATGATGATGACTGGCTGTGATCTCTCTGCCATCACAAAACCATGGGAAGTCCAGAGCAAAGTAAGAGCAATCTGGTGACATGGTGACCTGCACCTCTGCTTTTTCCACACTGGACCTTTCCAGCCCGTCCGTTTTTATCGTTTAGGTGGCTCTCATGGTGGCAGCTGAATTCTGGGAGCAGGGTGACCTGGAAAGGACAGTCCTTGACCAGCAGCCAATTGTAAGTCACAGTGTATCATATGTGGCAATGCGTCCAGCCACATTGTTCTGAAATTGGTCTGTTGTTCTTTTTCACATGCTAATATGACTGATGTAGAGCTACTTTTACAGGATGTAACATAGGGGTTCTTAGCCCCCAGTGTATGGCCATGTTGGGGTTTTTGTGGTGGGGTTGGTTAATTTCCAAAAATAAACTATATATTTTCAATTTTTGCTGACCCCCTCATGTTTGCATTTTCTGTCTGCATCTAAAAAAAACTGAAAGCTAAAGTTATGAGATTGCAAATTGATCCACTGGTACCTGAGCACCTTCCCCCTACCCAGGCTATTTTACTGTAAAAGTTTTATGCGGGGTAATTTTGTCAATGGACATCACAAGGTTAGGATCCCCTAATGTAATTTTATAATTGATTCATTGTGTAAGGTGTAACATAGCTAAATGATTTTTTTTTTTAATACGTCACCACACCTTTATTGGTTCTTTTCCCTCAATTCACTTCAGCCAATGATGGATCGCAACAAGGCTGATGAGCTTCCAAAAATGCAATGTGGTTTCATTGACTTTGTTTGCACCTTTGTATACAAGGTAAGGTGAAATATCACTGGGTTTATAACCATATAGATACATTGTCCCATGTTTTAAAGGAGAAGAAATCTCTGTGGGCCTTCGTTCAGTAGCCCAGGGTGTAGTGCCATTTGTGTTAAATTACATTATATAATATTTTACCGATTTATTATAAACGATATTGGATTTAAACTCAACAGCTGTGTTCACGCCAATGTTGTGCAGGAATTCTCCAGATTCCACAAAGAAATCACGCCAATGTTTGCCGGCCTGAACAATAACAGGATGCATTGGAAGGAGCTTGCTGACGTTTACCAAGCAAAGGTTGACGCCCTTGAGGCAGAGAAGAAGAAGTCTGAAGAAGAAGAGGCGAAAAAGGGTGACTATTAAGAACCATTTCATAAGTGTCATCAATTGATGTCGTCATTAAAAAATCATTAAATAAAATGCATGTTGCAAGCTAAGTATTGATAATGGTATGTTATACAACTTCACTCCTAAGCAGGAAAAACTGTTTCAGCTCAATGAAACCAAGCCTTGACTTCTCTTCTCCCTGGTGAAGCTGGTGGAAGCTCTGGAGGAGGAGGGGGAGGAGGAGATGGGAAGTCCAAGACCTGCACCATATTTTAGACCCTCATCCAACGTTTCCATGACTAATGGACAGATTCCTGGGTGACGTCCAGAAGGGTAAATGAGTGCAGCTGCTCCCCCCCGCGATGCATCTCCTCTTTATCCTCCTCCTCACACTTCTGTGATGCTTGGTAAGCCATTCTTTGTGGACCAAAGAACTAACGTTCTACTTGAACCTTTGAAGCATCAGCATCAAGACAGTTGACCCTGTTAGAATAGCAGAATAATCCCCGATAATTTTTGACTAAAAAAACAGAACATGCTAGACCTGTAAACAGGTAATGCTTATTTTTTTAATCCACAAATCCATTGCAGCACTTAGTTCTTCAATTTGCATCATTAACTAGTAATATTATTGTTCCTTACAAAGTCTTGTAACGGACACGAAGTTCTTTATTTTTGAAGCTAAGCTATATGGTAACACGTTCTTGAATAGTTGAGGAGATTAAAACAAACGTGTTTCTCCATGAACCAAATGACACAGCACATGTGTTGTATAATGAAGTCTGAGGATAAGTTCCCTCTGGTCCATATGCAGAGCATAGGCCTGTTTGAGTGACATCCAGTCACGATATGTCAACCATTTAACATTGTACATACAATAATATATAAAGGGGATGTGTTAAAATATATACATTCTAAAACCTTACTAATAACCAGTATCTACGATTTTACCAACCAATATAATAAAGTTTCTAATGAACATTCATTAGAAGTTTACTTGTACTTATTCATTTAGACAAAATGAATAAGTGCAAAAATGTTTTTGCACTGAAAGGCTATCATGGAAATTGCATATATATCAAAAACTCCCATCAAAAATCCATCCATCCATCCATCCTCTAACCACTTGTAATGGTCAAGATTGATGGGGGCTTGGAGCCTGTCCCAGAATGCACAGGGCACAAGGCTGGGGGGCACCTTAGATAGGATGCCAGTCCATTGTAGAAATGTGAAGAATGTCAATATTGGCTGTAAATATCCTACATTACAGTAAATATCCTAGAGTCATGTAAACACATCATGGCCCATCCCATGTACTTAACACAATCCTAGTTTTTTTATATTAAATAATAGAGAAAAATAAAGTGTACAACCCAGTGTTTGAATCCAGAAAATAAGATGAACATTAAAGGTTATTGGAATGACACACAAAGAACATGTGAGAGAAGACAGTGTGGGAAAAGGTCATCAGTATGAGGGCAACCATCTAAAATGGCAGCTATATATCTGTAAGTAGATTGCAGTGGATTGGATCTGATTCTAAGACAGCTTCTGAGGTCCACAAAGCATTAAACTTTAAATACCTAAAAGTCAACAATGAATCTTATTATTTCTAGTACAATGGGAGCCTCACAAGCTTTTTTTTGATGAACGAACATCTTCAAATAAATCGCCAAATGAGGAAAGATTAATTTAGATAGAAACATGGGCAGTAATCACAGTAACTGCGGTGATTTTCACAGCTAACTGGATATAAATATCATGTAAATAAAATAAGTATGCATTTACACTGTTACCACAATCAATTGTATCATTTTTAAAGGTGAACACATACTTGTGTATCAGATATGTCAATCCCTGGTCCCAATCAACTATTCCCTTTAAGTGTTGCTTTCTTTGAAATCATTTCAAGTCCTACTAAAACTAGAAAAGCACTGAGGTCGAAAGCTGCCATGTTGTTTAAAGGTCTCTCTCTCGTTTAACCCCCGGAAAAGAGGGGATAATCCAATAAGAAGAGCCTGAAATGACTTGGCTAGCACCATGTTCCAAGAGCTACTCAGAAAACACCAGAGATAAGAGTCTCACAATCAGATAAAGTATAACATTTTGCAAGTTGTCATCCGATTTATTGTTCAGCAATAATTTTAACATGCTTGTGTATTGATATACACACCAACATACACACACATACAAAAACATGCGTGTTCATCTATATATGCTTGTTCACTCTATTTGCTGTTCCATGGCTTGTTTCTGTCATAAAATGTAAACCGAATAATGGATCAAATAAAGGTCTTGTTGAAGACGCTCGCCCATCTCTGCCACCTGTGTGGCACCCAGAGGCCTACAGTCATCTTTCTCCACCTTCAATGGTGGTGTCACACCATTAAACAGAGTGCTCTGGTGAGGTCTGCCTGTTACACAACAGCCGTAGGGGTTAAAGGGAGATCCAGCAGTAATAATGTGGCCCCCCTGGTGGCCTTTTCGTGGTGAATGGATTACCTGTTAAAGCTGGATCAAAAGGGGCAAAGAAGATCAGGCAGGGGAGACATGAGTCCAGAAAGTAAAAATCCACACCAGGATTTTGTTTCAACCAACCAGCTGAGTATAAAGAGTCATATTCACAGAGTATTCAACTGGCTGGCTGAAACAAATTACACACCTCTGGTATCTTAGCAGAGCAGATCATCTTCCATAACTGGCTGCTCTCTGCCACTGGTACTGGACTGGACTGATCCAGTGCTCACATACCCTAGACACCAAATTCAGTGTTTCCCAACCCGGTCCTCAGGAACACTCAAACCAGCTCCAAAACGTGGTCTCGGGGACCCCAAGGTCCAGGCTAGGACTCGCTGACCTAATTCACTCCTGTTTAAGAATAATCAATCCTTTATTGTCCCCGTGGGGAAATTTTTTTTTACACCTACCTCAACTCGCTCTTTGTAGAGCCAGCTGCCCACAAAGGGCAGGCACCTGTTGGGGCACCCAAGGATCTGGGGGTTAAGGGCCTTGCTCAAGGGCCCACAGACATGCTGAGGCTGGGTTTGAAGCAGCAACCTTGTGATTACAGGCACACAGGCTTAGCCCACTAAGCCACATACTGCTGGTCCATATACATCACTGGAGCAATGAAACAGTTAAATGAACAGAGGAGCAAAATAGATGTTATATAAAAGAAATTAATAATGTTCCGGAACACAAAATGTATTTATTGATTAATGCGCCTAGTTTCCATCATATAATTATTTCGTACTATGACACATTTAAGCACTAATTCTTGTCCTGACCAAAAACAATCCTGCAAAAAAAATTTACTTAATTAAAAAATTTTACTTAAATGACATCTTGGCCATGGGCCAGTAGTTGTATAACTCTGAGGGAAATGGACAATCTATTCCATCATGTCATTCAGGTATGACTACAAGAGCTAAGTATTGCATCTTAAGCATTGCAGTGCTGTCAAGTTCTCGGGCATTAACAGCCTCCATCCTGACACAGCAAAAGTAGCATCACTGTTGGATGTTCTGCTGATCTCCATGCCTTTCTGCTGCTGGAAGTGATACTTTAGTTAGTCTGTAGCGGCTTCCTGTACTGACAGTTAATTGTATCACAGCCTTGGCTGGGTCCACAGGCAACTCATTTCCTTACACTTACTGGGAAACCAACAGCATCTGAGGTGAACTGGGCAGAGCTTAGTGTGAGTGGATGGGACATGTGCTCAGTTTGTGAGCAGACTTTGTCCCAAGACTTCACGAGTGATTAAGATGCTCTTCCTTATTTTGTCTGGGGCCGGACTATTCAGGCATTCTTTATGCAAGCTCATAAAACTCGGCCAAAAACATGCCAATTCCCGAAAGACTACACCTCACACTAATATGCACACACAGCTTCACAGACGTGTATGCACGTATATTTATATAACTGCATTTATATAACTTTGTGAACTGAGCAGCATGATTCGGCCTGAGGAATGCGCCAATCTGCCAAGACCAATTGGAAAACTGGATGCTTCCAGCATAAGTCAAAATAGTGGAGAATGTTTTATTATGTTTTACGACAGGGGTTCCTGTTAGCTTTGGCTTTGGAGGTAAGCTGCTTCAGCCAAGATGGATGACTCTTAACCTCCTGCTTGCCCTCCTCCACATGAAACTCCAGCAATTTCCAGAGAGCTCAAGCTAAGAAGAGCGTAAAAAGAAACAACCTCCACTCCTACGAGCTAATGACGAAGAAGCCACGTTACTACATATCTAGAGGGAAAAGGAGCAGATTAAGACGTCCTGAAGTTTACTTTCCACAGGAAAACAAGGTACTCAACAAGCCAAGAACATAAATATTTCATACCTGGACAGCAAATTTTCATTTGGTGATGCTGGTGATTAATAACACAATGGATATTATATACAGTGTCTTGTGTACAAGCATACAAATGCAGAACAAAATCTGAAGTTTGCTCTCCACAAAAACACTTCAAAGGAACATGTCCTCAAAGTAATCATCGAATTCCTCCTCCCTAAAAAAAAGGAAAAAAAGACGTAATATTAAAACAGAAAAAAAGAAAAACACATGTTGGATAGTATAAAAAAGCACAATTTTAAATCTGAAATGTACTCTCTACTTTATGTATCCAAAAGGTATATTTAATGGTACTGGGATTCACGCTTTTTGCCATGTCAAAATGTTATACACAGAAAAAGTTATTGTGGAAACAATTTATATGAACGTCATGTTTATTAGAATCTATGAACACATTCATAACACATTATAATGCATTCATAAACCATTAGAAAAATGGCTATAAATGTTTATATAAAGGCGTAACATATTGTAGCCATGTTTATGATGCATTATGAATGCTTTATGAAGCTCTTATCTATAATGCACTATGGTTACTTCACAGTGTAGTGCAAAGCATACGTTAATTCTTATTCTGACCATTATAATGCATTATGAAGGTATCTACCTTACAGGTGACAGTTTTAAATAAATGTTACCATTATTGTTAATGACTGATAAGTATTATTGTGACAGGATATGTGTTGTGTAGGTTTTCATGAGACTTACCTCGACTTCTCCTCTATGCTGGGTGCTGGACCCTTCCAGTGGTCTGTCTCTGAGGAGGCTTCATCTTCCTCAGCCTCCACCTCCTCACTAGACGCTGGGTCTGCAGCAGGAAATACTTTGTTGGGATACACCTGGCCGGTCATGGCATGGAGTGACAGCTAATCCTACCACAGTCCTCTGATCCTGTGCATATTTTATCAGGCCCGACTGAAGACTGACCTGAATGACCTCTAAGCCAGCAAGCACAGATATGCTTTGCAGATGGTACTTCCCAACCCAGTCTTTGGGACCCCCAAGACAGTCCATGTTTTTGCTCCATTCCAGTTCCGGGCAAAAACCGTGGACCGTCTAGGGCTCCTCAAGGACAGGTTTAGGAGGCACTGCTCAAGAGGAACCCTGCTCTTGTATACTGAAGAAACTGGTCGTGTTAATGAGTAATGGATAATATTTATCACTCTCCCAGCAAAGAAGCACAGCAATTAAGCCACAGGGGACTTAGAAAGGGCAGGAGGTAAAACAAGAAACGTACAGCATTATCATGCTAGAGCTCAACACATTAGTGTTCAGTCGCACACCATCAGGAATTTGGCCAGTAAAAAACCAGATGTTCTTGAAGGAGTTCCTCTACCTTGTTGTTTGTTTTCTATGAGGTTACTACAATTCATACAGACATATTCAGTCAATAGTCCTGATTGGTGAGGATTTTGGATATAGTTTACCTTCGTTGGAATCTTCAGAGTCCTCTGAGCTTGTGGTGGTAGAATGTTCTGTGTGGGAAATAAATATGTAACTGTAAGTTTACTTTGTGGATGTCAAGGTAGATGCCAGAAAAAGACGACTGCTTTTGTGGCAATAGTATCTGAAGGAAGAGATAAATAATACGGAGGAGGAAGAGAAGAAGGAGATGCTGAGGAGGAAGAAGAAGGAGAAGGTAAAGAAGAAGGATGAAGTAGGGGAGAAAAAGGAGAAAAACAAGCAGATAAAGGAGAAAAAAAAGCAGGAGAAGAAGAAGAATGAGCATCACAAAACAATAATGTGATACAGTCAGCATCTGAGTTAAGGGAGCTGAGATGACAATGTCCTGCCTTTGCTCTTCCTCCTGCGCTTCTTCTGCCGGGATGACTTGGCAGTTTTCGACTCTCTCTTCACTTCAGCTTTTATCCTCTTCTTAGCTTTGAATTCCTTTCTCCTAAAAAGGAAATTAAGATGTTTTCAATAGTAGTAAAGCTTTTTTTCGAGAATGCATTAAGATAAGCAGTGTGTCACGTTAAAATAAAAGTGAACACCTACTTGTGATGATAGTTAAGTTTGTAGGAGCACTCGGGGCAAAGTCCTGAAAATAAAATCTGTCGGTCAGTGCTGGTGTCGGGCATACGGTGTGAGCGATACAAAAATTCCACACAGCAAAGAAGAAATGATTTATAACAAGCAAGAAGATATGTTACACATTTAGATGTATTTATGAAAAGTGGAATAGACGTGTACTGGATGAATAGTCGCAGAAGATGGTCTTGTGGTGTATCAGAAATGTTGAAGCTGACCTTAAACGTTGCTCTGTCAATTTAAAAAGTCAAAATGTTGAAAATTATGAAAAGATAATGAACTTTCTCAGCAGCCAGCATATGAAAACCCTGGAATTTCAACAGCGGATAAGTGTGTCATACAGTATCGGTCAAAAGTGTGGACACATCTACTGCTATCAACTCTTTTTCAGCAAGATAACAAGTGCAAACACATCTCACAGTTCCGTAGTGAGTATTATCTTATGAATATGGAAGAGTGCTGTGGCAGATGACCTGGTCCCCACAATCCCTTAATCTAAACCCTACAGAGTTGGTTTGGGATAAATAATAAGGTAGCACGTCTTCACGAAAATGCAGCTAATTCATCGGAAAGTCTGTTCCTGGGGATACATGTAATCCTTCCCATTGGTATTTGTTATTTTTCTCACATTATAACAGAAGTTTTGCATATAATGCACACACTCTTCTCTTTGACGGTTACATTTTTGTACCAACTTCAGTTGTATGGATGTAAAACTACGTTCAGATGATATGTTTTAATCTAATAGGGTCATGCCTGGACCTTATAGTAAGGACACCCCAAAAATGCACAAAGAGTAAAAGCAGGTAACCAACTTGTCCACTGTACTTGTGGAAACTCCTTCAGGACTATTGGAGAAGTATTATAGGTGGCAAAATCTGGAAGCTGCCTAAAAGATTGCCAAGGGTCTACAAGTAAGTATGTCCGGGATTTTGACTGGGTCTGTCCAAATGGTGGTAATAGGGACAGCCATCCCCACTATTGAATGTGCCATGCTGGGATGTTTGATCCCTGGGCATCGAGGCGACATACTCAGTTTCACAAGCGCGTTCCTCTTCTCCCCATGCTCCACATAGGCAAAGTTCACCTCCCAGCTTTTCAGGCCTTCCTTCTGTTCACAGCGTTTGTTCCCACAGAAGAACTGGCCTGCAACGTGGACAGAGTTAACCCCACTGGCGGGGAGCCCGAGCAGCCTGACAATCGGCACTTTGATACGTGAGCTGTCTCACGTTGTTTTGAAACCTAGCAGAGGCGAAACAGGCAGTGCTCAAACAGTACACGCATCAGTCAAAAACAGTCAAAAAAAAAAAAAAGACTGCAAAATGACATATTGTGTGTTGACAAGCCAACCACCACTCAGCAAAGAGGAGGAGTGGTCATACGTGGAAGCCATCCAACAGGGCTAGACGGACAGGAAATTCTGAAGAATGGTTGAGTGTTACTAAGCACAGTTCAGGGCACACAGTATGACAGGATTCTAAGAAGGAATGAAACCATTAGGAGGTAAAGGGTGACCCTACTCCATATTGCGTCAGTCCTGTCACTCTAACGTGTGGGTGTTTCCTATATTTTATCCCTGTTTATATCTTAACTTTTCCTACATTAAATAAACAGCATCACGTAAAAACCTCTTCTGACGGAATTTCTTGAATCTGTTTAATATGGACTAGTTACAGCACTATGTGGAGAAGTAGAAATACTCTGTACATTAGCATTAGCTGGAAGACATTAGCAAGAAGGTCATGGTGAAGGTCCCTTTGGGGGTGAACACAGCAGAGAATGCTAATGCTAACATTAGCACAATTGGGGCGGTCATGCTGCACCCTGCTCGAGCCGGAAGGGGAGCTCCCTGAAGTGGTGCCAACCGTAGCTTGGTGCTACTTTTGTGCTAATTCTCTGCCAATCCTTAACCCGCCTATCGACGGGTTTAGTTACAGCAGGTTTACGGGGACATACTCCAGAATGCCCAGGCTGGAGGCCCAGAACAATGGGGGGGGGTAAGTGCGTCATGAGCAGTTTCCCCCTGCCAGGGTTTCCCCCACCTACTGTGCCGCAGCGTGAGAACCCCCAGGCCCCCGCTACTTTTTTCATGTGCAGAATTGCTTCCAGCAGGCTGACAAGTTGCCCTATTCACTCTCCCTGACAACAAAGAATGTCTCTGCTACTGACCACTGCTGGAGGGGGTACCCTTTACCACAGATGCCAGCCACATCTGCACAATCTTCCCTTTGTGCCCCAAGGAAGCAGTAAGACAAGTCTCAGTCGGGCCTTTGCTGTTTACCCGGGGGAAAATGATCGTCACATTATCAGCACTCCAGAATGCAGTGCAACAATCAGTCGGCTGCAACGGTCCGTTGAACTTGAGGAGTTTGTTGATCCAGTGTTGTGACATCGATCATGTGCACAAAGACAGCATTTGGTATCACTGCTCCCTCGGCAATCTGCCTGTCTGCCAAAGATTTCCACGCCATCCTCAAAAGTTTATAGTTTTTGCAACCTATTTCTTGGGAATTTGCTTCCAGCGCAAACACCAGTTATCGAACAGCCCTATTTAGCCCTGTTAAATATCCACCAGGAACCGGACATCATGACCTCATGGGGCACCGGTTTATCAGCTGAAGGGATGGAGCGGCATCACCCCACGTGGCCATCCAGGGGTGCTGAGGCACAGGCCACAGACGTGGATTTCATGCTCCGGCCAATTATCCCATCTCAGCGGTGACATATTTCAGATACAAGCCTAGTCTTGCTGAGCGCAGATACGTTACGCATCCCCTTCAGTCTGCTCCTGTGGACTACGTTTAATGGAAATGGCTTTCACCAACTGATGAAATGGGTTTGGGTTAAATCTCAAGAGAACAGTGGAGGGACTCCCAGTGACACATTTTGCATTTCTGCAAATCGAGGCCACGACTCACAGCTTAGAGATTAAGAGCTGAACATGGTGGGAGTGGGGGGGGCCTGGGGCTTCCCTGGAGTCAAGCTTCCTGCAGATCACGACTGTATGAAAACAGTGTCATGTCACGGTTCATGGTCACGGATTCGGCACTCGCTAGCGGTCAGCTGGCAGCTGGGCCCCGCGGGGGAGATGCGAGGGACAGGTGAGAGTTTTGGGCTGCAACCAAAGCACCCTCCCCCTGTGCCGACGGCCAGGGCTAAGCCAGGAAAGCGAGGCCCTGGAAAGGCAGCCCGACAGATGGCACGCGGATGTCGGCGCTAAGCCCGGAGCAGGGAGTAGCGTTCGGGGAAGCCAAGGCGAACAGGAGCACTGCGGCCCGTTCGGCGTTACGAGGAGCGCTGTGAGAGGCGTGGCTGTCCACCGCTGAAGGGATTTCCACTAGCTAACCATGCATAATCTGCTCGGCCCTTTGCGCCACTCAGCAGGGGTATATCTAGCCCTGGTGAGAGAGGGCACTCACTACAGGCCTGAGAGGGGAGAGGGGCAGCACACAAATAATAAGCTAGCACGTCTTCACGAAAATGCAGCTAATTCATCGGAAAGTCTGTTCCTGGGGATACATGTAATCCTTCCCATTGGTATTTGTTATTTTTCTCACATTATAACAGAAGTTTTGCATATAATGCACACACTCTTCTCTTTGACGGTTACATTTTTGTACCAACTTCAGTTGTATGGATGTAAAACTACGTTCAGATGATATGTTTTAATCTAATAGGGTCATGCCTGGACCTTATAGTAAGGACACCCCAAAAATGCACAAATTGAAATCAGAACATATTCATTTCTCAGACATAAATGCCAGAAAAATATATACTAATCCTGGTGGGGCACAGCTAGTCAGACCTAAGTAAAATTCTGCCAACACTTAGTTACTAAATATTCAAACGCGTGAGATGAACGGAATGTCCTGATTGCGCTTGTAACACTTTCTGTGTTCCTGTTTTGCATTTAGAGATGAGATGAGTTCCTGCCCAGAAGTATCAGCAGGCAGTGATCTGTGGCCACGATACCACAGTAAGCAGGAAGGCTGGTCCATACTTAACACGCCATAAACATTCATTATGGAGTGACCTGCAGAGCACTGCACTTCCATTGCGTGCCCTTTGTCAGGGTTAGGGTCACTTCTGAGTCCAAGCCCAGCTTCAGTTTACTATATTATATTATTTAATCTACTAAAAAAGTACATTTTTTTAGATATCAGTAAAATATTGAGTTCATTTGTAATTTTCAGTGGCATGGAAAAATACTATATACATACTTGCAGCTGAATTTACAGCCTAGATTTTTTAAAATGTCAATACTAATCCTACGAAAGGTATGGTCTTTTTTTTGGAAACCATAGAGTTGTATCCGGGGTAATACTGCCATCTAGTGGATAGAGCATTTTGAGGTAAATTTTGCAGTAACATTGCCAAGGATCTCACGGGTCTTGTGTTTCATAACTGCGGCTGTTCACTGTGTTTACACTGCATTAATATCATACTAATTAATGCACACTAATATTTATGGCTTAGTGTAGTGAAGTAAAACCAATCTGCAAAATCAGTTATGTAAAATTATAAAACCAAAACTTATTTTCATAATTATGTTATTATTTTTCTTTACAGATGACTACAAAAAGGCCAGCCCGCTCAACGCCTCTCTGTAACTATGGTTTGCCAGGTAAGATACATCTAAATTTATCCTGTACTCCACATGACCGCTCATATAAATGCTTGTTCGGCAAAAAAGATACTAATGCCTTTTTGGACAACTGCGAAATACATGCTTAGGCCGTGTCCCAGATGAAAGGGAAACTGCATTCGTAACACCAGAGCTTGTGTTCCCTCCTGAGGATCATTAATACCTTAAACGTTTACCTCCCCATAACATCCTTATTCTAAATTTCGTGGAAAAAATTGTGCAACTGAGAAATGTTGTCACTGACTTGTTATACATCAAATTAAAACATAAGGAGCCCTGATTAACAGGACACCTGTGTTCTACCACAGTAAGGCACAGTACATAAGATCATAAGATTCTGGTGGGGTGGTTTGGTGGGGTTAAATCACATTTAAATCATTGTCAGGCTAACGTATTATAATAGGCAGTGTACCGGGCTGTTCTTGCAATGCCCAAAAGCAGCCACATCTATCTTTTCATTCCTTCCCTGTTAATGGTGAAGTTTGATGCAAATGGATTCAGGCTACTGTATCCGGCGGGATGAAGGACCAAACTTCACAGTTAAAAAGGGGAGCACTTACGTCTGCAGCGGAAGCTATACCTCAGACAGAGCAAACACCATATTTTAAGCATAATTGAGACAAGGCCCAAACTTTTAAACAAGTAGAGGTATGCCTGAGTGAAACACTGTCCAAGTTTTTAAAAACGAGAAAAAGCTGTAATCAGTTTAACAGTTTTATTTCAATGTAAAATAGAAAGTATTTCACCAAACGCGAAGATCCATTGATAGCGGCTCTGGGTTCCGTCGATGTACTTAGAGTATTTTATTTTAAGTAACACATTGGCTGAAAAGTGGTTCATTACTTAAACGTTATGGTTAAGGGGATTTGCTGTGTGTGTGGGCGTGGGCTTGCATAAGCGTGAATAAATATTTACTGGAAAAGCCTGTTTTTATTAAAATAACTAAGGTGTTATTCTACCAAAGTTTTAAAATGTTTTTCATATATGTCGCTAAATACCGGGCACTAGTTCCTATAGCTAATAAATGTAATTAAATAAACCGGGGCCAGCTTCTTTAAAACGAACTAACAAAATACAGCTAAAATGTTTTTTGATGCTGTTGCTAAATATTGCTCACTAGTTCCTACAGCTACTCAATTCTTGTTGCCTAAGTGATTTACATCACACTCACACACTATTTAAAAATTTTGCAACAAGGCGATCCTTATCACGCTCACACTATTTAAAAATTTCGCTACAACAAAGCGATCACTTATACATTTTAAGAAAAATGTAAACTATATATGTTTAGTGTTTTTTGATTGAGTTTGATTATCAAACTCTAAAGCCCCACTCTTAGTTGTGAGCTTGTGCACATGTCCGGGCTTTTCTGTGTGCATGGGTAGGGTGTTCATTTTGCACCTAAAGTTAAGGTATATATAAGGTATATTTATACTAATTTAAAACAACATTTTTGTTTGCCTATTAACAAATACATCTAAAGTTTTTCTATCTTTAAACATCAACAAAAGCCGTTAATGTCTTTCCTTTAAAATTTACATGTGGTGAGCAGTTCAGTAACAGTTAGCATGATTGCCCTTTACTTATCTTGATATTTATGGACAAATTCTTTGTGGAAAAATTTGCAGCTTTATCAAGTTCGCTCTTTCTTGTGACGGAGTTTTCCTCCATGAGTTTAGCAACATCCGCAAATGTAAATTTGGGCAAATTTGTCAGAGAGGTTGTGTAAATTCTGTACTCCATTTTCTCCGATGCCGGGTTTTCTAATGCATTGATGCTTGACTGGAACTAAGTTTACTGTACGATTACGTATTTCTCATGAAAAAGGTCTATGGACACTGATGCTACATATAGGGCTGTCGCGATGAACGATAAATCGATTAATTGCACGATAATTAAGATGAGGACGATAATTTTTCCGACCACGATAATTTTCATTTGCATGCTTGTTTGTTTTTCTCGTGTCTCTCTCTACCAAATGGGAATATCGCCTCTTTTTAGCAAACCGGCTCATTTGTCTCGGCTCACCAAGAAGAGCTGGCTGACTCTTTTTTAATAACCCGCCCCTCTCTTCCTTTAACCGTCTCGTGGGCGGCTTTTTCTGAAGACAGCGTGTTCCGGCTACAGTCGTCCTTAATGTTTAGGCATCTCAAAAACCTGGACAATTCTATAAACATTAATAAAACAGCTTTGAACAGGAGCCGGCTCCCATCGTTCACTAAAAAGAGACGGCTCGTTCGTAAACGACACATCACTAGTAATGAGGTGTGAACTCTCGTGTCAGTGGGCTCTTTGCACGTCAGCTTCTGCGTTCATGGAAATGCGGCTCGCTCATTTCCGGTCTGTGAAAAATGGCATTGGTTTGTACATGCTACTTACGGGACCTAACGTATGCTCAATGGCGTACAACGCTTTTGTAAATACTTCTCCAAAGTACCAAGGAGTAAATTAGAGAAGGGCTTTAAGATGTTTACCTTGTCTTACATCCACGGATACAAAGAGGAGTCTTATTTGTTAAACTTTGTGGCTGGCGTTAGCTATAGCTCACGCTAATAGATGCTACTTCCGGACAGTGATAGTGTACGCGTGTAGCAATGAAGTACCTATGAACATCCCCAGTCATTCTAGCGGAGAATATTTAACTTAGTATGTTCTTTATGTGCTTAAATACACATTGCATTAATCTGTGTTTGCTATTCTTAGTGTCAAACAGAAACATGTGAACAGGAGAGGTTGCTGCTTCAGATCCATGAAGAAGCACGACAAACATCATAGTGTAAAAGTATAGCAGCACTGGTAATTTGTCAGAGTTCTAATTAAAGCTGTTCAATATTCAGATTTGTGTTGTATGGACACATCAAAACTTATGATAAACCGCCATAAGACGAGTCACGGAGACGCTGCAGCGAACGCTTTCAGATAATGTGAAAATACGCTGTATAAATAAAATTGGATATTTAGGTACAGTAATATACTGTATTATATGGCATATTTACACAGTTCAGTAATTTAATGTAGTAGTATAGTTCAATATATATACAGTACTGTAATGTGAAAAGCGTTTGAAATGGTTGTACTATATTTTGCAATCAAAATTATTGACGCTGTCCGTTTTATTACCTATTATTCATGTAAGAAATATACACGTGTCAGTTAGGCTGAGATATAAAAAAATAGAAGAAAAACTCGGTTATGATGATCATCTGATTATAATTATCAATTTCGCCCAGGCAGACATATTCACTATAAAGCGGTAAAGTAAAACGTGGCAATAAATTATATGAAACGTGAGTATAAATACACTGCTCAAAAAAATTAAAGGAACGCTTTGAAAACACATCAGATCTCAATGGGGAAAAAATCATGCTGTAT
>JABFEA020000044.1:9522797-9536542 GCA_019775915.2 Cyphomyrus plagiostoma
TATGCCCACACACACATATGTATGTATATATATATATATATACATACGTGTGACGTGGGTATTTTTGTGTGGGTGTGTGCGTGTGTGTGTCTTAGCCTGAGAAGATAGGGGTGATGCGTCATTATTGTTTGACACCACGACTCATAGATATATAAGCGGTCTACATCCGTTACATTCGTAGTTATTCCCATATAAATGAAAACCTCTGGGATAGCAGTGATGCGAGATCCTCTCTAAGGAATATACACGAATTCATGTTTTTTGTCTAGCCAATAGCTGCGCGGATCATTATTTGAAAACGAGGAGGACAGTGAATATGTCACATTGGACGTAATTCGACCTGAAATATTGTATTCTATTGATTAACTGATCAATCCGATGCGAATCAAAGAAATCAAACGCGTGTGCACTTCCAATTTCGGCTGCTGACCTACCTACACAGATAAGCCTTTATTCTCTTCCAATGTGGTATTTGCTGTGGCTGCTTTTACAGGTTTTTTGAATACTGTTCTGTTTAGGTTTTGCGGATTGCCCGTCTATGCGCTGCATTTGCAACACAACGACTCCCAGGACGAATTGCTTGGATTAACGCCTGCTAACCGAGGCTTTCAGTTCAGCTGAATTCATTATACGGCAGCGTCAGAAGCAAAGATACAAAAACAAAAAATCAGGGTGCTGGTTTGGCATCAAAGAAATAAAATAACTGAAATAAATATTCGGAGCGGAGAAACCGGTTCATGTGCAGGATTATTCTACGAGCTGGTTACAACCATAGCGGTTCAAAAGGATGGGATATGCTAACAGAAGCTTCAAAAGATACACTTTTTGGCTTTGGATTGCCTCTGTACTGCTTATAGTAGAAACTAAGAGAGCGAAGCAACCCAGATGCCCACCGTCTTGTACATGCACCAAAGATAATGCCCTGTGTGAAAACATTAAATCCGTTCCTCGCAGCTTTCCTTCCGACGTCGTTTCATTGTAAGTTGTCTGAAATGCGCATGTAGCAGCCGCCGCTTTGTATGCAATATTACATGAACGCGTGCGAAAATAAGTATTCGTCATACATATTTTTTTTGTTTTCTTGCATGCTCGTGTTGTATACGGCAAGATTGTTTATATCTGCTTTATTTTCTACTATAACCCTTTGATACCTTATCTTAGTACCACTGATGTGAATAACGCAGTTCACTAAACAGTTTTGTTCATAAAATAATGTTGCCTCATGTGAATCGGTACTTTCTTTTTTATAAGATCTTTTGTGAAATCTGGATTCAGCGAAATCCCTGAAGGAAGCTTCGTACACACACCAGCTCTTCAGCTCCTGTAAGTCATTTTTTATTATTTAAAATATTTAATTTAGTCTAATTTAGCACATGCTCTGCAGACAGCTAGTTCTCTGTTTTTAACTGATGATCGCCATATTTTAGCGGACAAAGCACGGACTCAGTAACTAGTCCTCCCGACCGTTTTAGACGGCTCTGCATAATCCTGGTTTTTAATGTTAACTCGGATTTGAAATAGAGTATCTAAAGGTGTTAAAGGTATATGCAATGCAGTCTGAACCTGTATATGCTACTAAAAAAGCAAAAACACATCTTATTTGAATTTCAGAGTACTTCGTTTTATAAGCGTTTCACACTGACCATAACATAATCATTTTATACAGCAACCTACGTAAACGGTCAAATAACAAAAATAATTTAAATAGTTCGATTTTTATCGGTTTACCGCAATCACCAGGTAATCGATCTTTTTCCACATATAACCGAAACCGTTTACAGTATAGAAAATGGCAATAAAATATAAAAACAACAATCCAAGGACGCATCTAATTTAGGGACTTCAAAGTGAGCAGTAGATTATGGTGTTGTCAAACAAAGAATGTTACCTTGGAGTTAAGATTTTAATGTCTAATCGTGTTCTATCTGTGACTCACAAAAATATAAATGTATTCTCTTTTGGCATTACGTTTCCATTAGATCAAATCATTCTAGATATTTTTATATTAAAAATAAATCCATGCACTTGGGCAAATAAAGAATAACACTTAGAAACTTTGTGCGTGTCAGACAGAACCCTTTCATTCTTTTATATAGATTCTGTTACATGAATTTCAACTTTTCATGAACTGGTCCAACCTTATTTTTGTCTGCTCATAAAGAGGAACATATTACTGGAACCCTAACCAGTGTAGTGAAAATGATCGCTTTGGTACATGGATAAATAGATGGATAAAATATCGTTTGTGGAATGACTAAAAGAATATCAAGAATGTCAGATTGAAGGGGGGAAAGTTGGTCAGCGGTTGGATACATAAAATGTTATTGTCACGAAGTAAAATATACTTAGTAAAGCCATCATACATTCACATTGCGCAATGTGTCTCTTTCAAGTTAAATATATATATATATTTGACTGGAAAGAGGCCCGCTTAATTATTGACAGCTACCAGGACTGGGTAATATAATCTGATTGTCTATAACTAATGAATTGAATATAGGAGCACAACGCGAAAAGCGGACTGGGGGAGAGTTACTGACCACGCCCATCTTAACCCGTCGGCCTTCCCTCATAGGATTGTATTTATCATACCTAAGCGCAGGTGCATGCCTTGTGCATCCCAGTCCTTTTAACGCTTGGGAGCCAGTGATTGCATATTTTCAGTCTTTCAGACTACTCAAAAGCGAAACTATTCACTGGGTTAATGTAAATATTTAGCGTTCTTTATTAACCCGGGTCTTTAACCTCTTTAGAAAAAGATGTAAAATCTATCTGTCAGGGATTTAGAAACGCCGTCATAGACTTGGATTTTATTGCATTTGGTATAGGATTAAAGTCCACTATGAACAACCCCCTCGGGCAGCATATTCTTATTAATGCATTTTGCATTGTTTTTATTTGGCATTTCTTACACGCCCTGTATAAACCATGGACGTGATTGATTTAGCGTTACGCCGGGTTAGTGACTGCAGCAGTGTTGCACTGCGCATATTCCGCTAGGTGGAGCCATCGGATGAGTAAGTCTTTGGCGATTTATGCGCAGAATCGCAATCTATTAATCGCTGATTTTTGGATGAGGCAGTCTGTGTCTTATCCTCTGCTTTAACGACTTCCAAAGAAGTATGATTCCTGGATCATAGTTAAGTAAATTAATTAGTAAAATAAAAAGAATAAAAAACGTAAAACATGACATTTTACTAGGAAAATTGTTCGGGCAATTAATCTAAATGGTTTGTGTTGCATTTATGGTATATAACCTCATCAGGTTTTCAAACACCTTTTGTTTGAAAACTAAAAATCTGCTAGTGACCAGAAGCATCGCCATTTCCCGACATGTTCATTCAGAAACTTGTGCTTTATCGGCGGTCAATAGAGCGATCACGTATTTGTATTGAGATGATTCATTCGTTTTCATTCATTGTAGAATTAATACAGTTTTTTTTTTTACAATATGCAACTTTTTTTTTCCTTCGTTGTGAGGACTATGAACCTGACAACATGCACATTTGAATTTCTTGCACTTCATTATTATTAATAACATTAATAGAATTTGGTGTATATTTGCAGGTAATCAGTGTGGAATAGAAGGCATACCTGTAGAAAATTTCAGTGTTATTCAATACTATTTTTCTTCTGTTATAGATTGTTCACAGCCAACTCCTTCGATTCTATAAACGAAGATGCTTTCCTTGGCCTGCCCCATCTGGAATACTTGTGAGTGAACCGGCACTTCAGATTAAAATGCAGTATGTTATAGATGTGTCTCATCAACTTAACTGATGTTATTTTCCCCTAGGTTTATTGAAAACAACAAAATCAAATCCATCTCACCTTTTGCTTTCAGGGGACTAAAGTCCCTAATACATTTGTAAGTATTTAATTTTCTTTCATTTTCAGTGTTAATATTTGTAACATTGCTATGGTGTAAATTGCCCCAGGACATATACTTTAAAGATCACAGCTGTTGTGAATATTCATTATGCATTTATAACCTTTTTTGGTTTCTTTGATGTCTTACTTTGCAGTTTAACTCTCTATATGCATACCTGTTTATTATTAAACAAATTATATTTGCATATGTTAACAGCAACCTTAAAAGTGATTTGTAGAAAGGAGTGTCATTATTTATTATTAACAAATTGAGACATGGACCACAAAATGGAGAAATTCACCAGTGATGTGATAACAAAAATACGCCAGATGAGTCTTATGGAAGGTCTTCCCCACTGCATATCTTCCAGCTGACGGGCAACTGACAACTATCTCCTTTGTGTCTGCAGATTGGGCAACCCGTTGAAATTTTCTCAAAGAATTTCATTCTGCCTTCCTCTTTTTTCTCTTCTCTATTCGTTACTGTCATTTGCGCATTGTCCCCACAGAAAGGCGTCGATGTGTCTGCCTTGCGTGTGCACGTGGCAGAGCTGGGGACACTAATGTTGACATGTGAGGCATTCTCAGCTGCCGCTGCTGAATGGGGGACGCGCATTAGCTCTGTTACACAACATGAGCACAGCTTGCGCCCGCTAGTCCCGACAGAAGGCGCCGTCAGAGCTGATATGGCTTAAATTAACACGCCGTTCTCTGAGGCCAAAAAAGCCTTACGGAGCAGACAGCCAATCAGAGATGGGGACCTCCCATTGAGACTAAGTGCTGTGTGCACCTCTCAGTAAACACAATGACGTCAGGGTGTTATTAAAGGTTCCCAATTTTGGAGCAAACGCCCGCCGCGTTCACTGTCTGCGGCGCCGTTGTTCTGCCGGAGCGTGGAGGTGCCTCTCAACAGCATTTGCATTGATGTCTGTCAGTCTTCAGACATTGACTGCCGTTTTTAGACATTTTGCATTTACAAGGGCATCATCTCCTCTGCAGAAGCGTTGTTGCTGTTCCCGGCGTGCTACAAAAAGCGTCGGCCTATTGACTGCTGTGAATCAGATTCATTTTCTGCTTTTCTGGGATGACTGCATGTTGTTAAATGCGAATCCCTGGAAGAGTGTTTCAACATAACAAGCGAATGACCTTCACATTGGCTAATATATCAAATATATAATAGGTGTTTATTTTAGGAGTTTGATATATGTTATTGTACTCAGTATTATTGCCCTTTATCCTTTGCATTCTGAAGCTAACCATTTCACTGATTAAATAGCTTTGTCAAGAAATGTTTTAGCTTCATACTTTCGATTCAAGGTCAGTCTAGTTACTCATTATCTATGCTCTGAAGTTTGGTTGTTTCAGCTGTTTTACATCTGTAAGCCACTTTTCTCATTTCTAGAAGAGAAAGCAGTACAATTCAAATAGTTCTTAGGGGAAAAATAACTTCTTTTGCAAACTATTTTGGCTTGGGGACATCTGGGTATCCCCCAGAAGGAGATAGAAATTTGTAGACCTGGAACAAGAGCTCTAGTCTGACCTGCTTGGTATGCTACAGCCATAACCCTCAAAGTGGGTGGGTGGATGCATGGATGGATGGATGGAAATGATCCTGGGCTCTTCAAAATATATTTAAGAATGTGCCACGTGTATGCAAGTTCTCTCTGTTTTTGAGATTTCTCAGAATAATTCTTCCCTACATTCAAAGTTCAGGGAAATAACATCTTTAAAATGTCCCTTTTTCAGCTGGGATAGACTCCAGACTCTGTTATCCCGCATTTGGTAGATGGTTATGGATAATGAACGGATAAAAAAAAAACATGCATTCATAATTGTTCATTACAGACAATTTCCATTCGTCTCAGTGGAAGAATTACTTTTTTTGGCTTTGACTGTTTTTGGACAACAGTTGCACTATTTCATAATGGAGGAGCACCAGTTGATGAAATGATTTATGTGATCCATAAACACAGTAAGGATCACTGAAGCTGAAGAGGAAAATATAAATATACACACGCTATAGCTGTAATGGGTTACAGTGTAGGAACGACAGTGCTGGCTGACGGCCACCAGGTGTCAGGTCGAAATGTTCACTCTGAAATATGTTCTCCGGGGAGTGCTCCAGTACCATTAATATTCATAGGATTTGGGGCATGTTTGTATGAACTCAGATTGTTTGTTTGCATTCTGTTACTAAGCAGTGACTTATTTGACTTTTTTGTACATATAAAATCACTGTAAAATCAACCAGTCTTCGAAGCTAAGTTCCCATTACAAAAAATACAGTGTGATGTGGCAATATTATCTTGCCCAGGAAATGAATAGGACGTCTCATACAAACTATACACTAATAATGAATCTCCTGCTGTTATTAGGAGCTTGGCCTACAACAACCTACAGACTTTGCCCAGAGATGTTTTCAAGGGAATGGAAGCTTTAACAAAAGTGTAGGTATTTTTAAATTCTTTATTGATCATATGAACTAGGCGTAAGGGTTTTTTGCTGACCTTTCACCATATTTCATGTCTTGTTTTATTGTAACAGCCTGGTTCATAACATTCATTTCCTTCTTAGGAACTGGACTTGTGAACATGCTCATCAAAACTGTGTTTATATATTTATATGTATTTGTGTGTTTGTGTGTGCATATATTTTTCTATATAATTTTTTTTCCACGCAGTGATCTTCGGGGCAACACCTTCAACTGTGACTGTAAACTCAAATGGCTGGTGGAATGGATTTACCACACAAACGCTACCGTGGACCAAATCTATTGTGCCAGTCCTCCACTCTACCAGGGCAAAAAAATAAACGATCTAGCGCCGCAGTCATTTGACTGCATAACAGCAGGTGATTTGCATGATGACTTTTGCTTTTTATCATAATTGTCAGGTCAGCTCTGTGTTACCTACGGAAATGTAAGAATTGCTTAGACCTGTGGTGCAAACTATAATTCTTCATGTATTCAGGGCTGGAACGTAAGCTTGACCTGAAGCGAGCAATTTTGATCAAGGGCGAGTGAAACAACACTGAACCCACTGAGTCCACTCGCTAGTCAAAAGTTGCTTGTCAGGCTGCAGTTGGCCAGTAACAAAAATTCTTAAGTTCCACCCCCATGTGTATTGTATAGGATTAAAAGTGCACTTAAATTTCTAATTTTGATACACGAAAATGTGAAAAATGTCGCTGATTACAATGAAAATGCAAAACTACCATCCTAAACCTGATTCTGTCTTTTCGTGTTTTTCAGAATTTGCTGCTTATCAGTCTCTTAAATTTGAGTCAATTTCAGTGGAATCGTTTTCGCTTGGCAATGACCAGTATGTCGTATTTGCCCAGCCTTTTACTGGAAAATGTAGCTTTCTGGAGTGGGACCATGTTGAAATGGTGTTCCGAAATTACGATAACATCGAAAGTGAGTGTGGGTTTATCAGTTTTGGAGGGAAAAATGGATTAAACTAGATAACTATTTCTACCACTAGGTGGAACTGTTTCTGCAGAATTGTTTTTAACAGCAGGAAATACATGGCTAGTTAAATTTAACTGCTTTTGAACTTTGTCATAACATAAGTTGTTTTCATGGTGATTTTGGTTGCCTTCATGTTTCCTTCAGCAGGTTATATTTTATACATTCTGATGTTCATTGGTTTTTGCAGGCACTTCCACTGTCGTTTGCAAGCCTCTGGTGATGAATAACCAGCTGTTTATTATAGTCGCCCAGCTC
This sequence comes from Cyphomyrus plagiostoma, assembly GCA_019775915.2. Classification (NCBI taxonomy): domain Eukaryota; kingdom Metazoa; phylum Chordata; class Actinopteri; order Osteoglossiformes; family Mormyridae; genus Cyphomyrus; species Cyphomyrus plagiostoma. Next base: position 9,530,392 of record JABFEA020000044.1, read on the forward strand.
TTTGGAGGGTCTCACATTTACAAGCGGGACTCCTCTGCTAACAAGTTCATAAAAATACAAGATATCGATATTCTGAAAATAAGGAAGCCCAACGATGTGGAGACGTTTCGCATCGACGGCGAGTCTTTCTTCGTCATCGCCGACAGCTCGAAAGCGGGCACGACGACCGTGTATAAGTGGAACGGCAACGGCTTCTATTCCCACCAGTCCCTTCACCCATGGTACCGCGACACCGACGTGGAGTACCTGGAGATCGCGGGCAAACCCCACCTTATCCTGTCCAGCAGCTCACAGAGGCCTGTGATTTACCAGTGGAGCAAAAGTCAGAAGCTATTTGACCGACGCACTGACATTCCAGAGATGGAGGACGTATATGCCGTCAAGCATTTCAAAGTGAAGGCCGAGCTATATATCTGTCTGACTAGATTCATCGGGGACTCCAAAGTCATGAGGTGGGACGGTGCCATGTTCACGGAGATTCAAACCATGCCCTCGCGGGGCTCGATGGTGTTCCAGCCTTTTTCGGTCGACAGTTGGCATTACGCCATCCTTGGCAGCGATTATTCCCTAACCCAGGTTTATCGCTACGATCTAAAGAAAGGCCAGTTCGTCCACGTCCAAGAACTCAACATCCAGGCCCCGAGAGCATTCTCCCTCGTGTCCATTGACAACCGTGAGTTTCTGCTGGCTTCCAGTTTTAAAGGGAAAACTCAGATTTATGAGCATCTGATGATTGACTTGAGTAATTGAAAGTTGCAGGCAAGGTGCGGGTTGGAAACAGCGGTAGTTTTAAATTCTTTGGATGGAAATGGACTTCTGGTTGGACTAAGTGCATGATAAAATCCACTAATAATACTTCCAGATGAATCCCTTGCTAGAACTATCCATCTTTTTTGTTATCAACCATTGTAGAGTAGCTTTTGAACCCTTTTTTAAAAAAAACAAAAGCCATTGTTAGCTTATCCTTTGCAACTGTAAGCCGTACGTACCTGTGCAATCACAGCAGTTACAAACGAAATGTACTTTTTAATGTATTTATTAACCTGTTTAGAAGAAAGAAAAACAACCTGCCAAATAAAATGTTTACATTTTTCTGTCTTTACAGTTGTAAGCAAAATAATTTATAAATTAAGCTTTTGTAGATAAAAGAGGGACCATGCCAGTGAGAAATATTTCATATGGAGTTTTAAAACCACGTTTGTAATTTTAAGAATTTAACACATTGGAATGCAAGCTTAGATTTTGTTGTTGTGTGTTGTTGTTCATGTTGTTGTGTATATGTGGGAGGGGATCTTACCAAGTTTTATTTTTTTGTTGCTTGTTTGTATTAACTGTATAGTACTAATAAAGAAAATTTAAATGCAGTTTTACTTTCTCTTTTTTCTTTTTGAAGTGCATGTAATTGTAAGCACTGTTACATACTGTTAGCCTTACGGTAGTATAAATCAGTGTATTATTGAAATATATATGTTACCGTAAGAGATATATAATTAGCTGGAGTATATTTTAATGGTATGATTGATACAATGTGCATTTATTTATTTGTTTACTTATTTATTTGTGTAGTCACTTTATTCTAAGGACAAAGTACTTTTCCATCCCATGCACTTCTGTTAAACTCTGTATAATAGCATTTACGGTGTTTTGATCATCGGGGGGAAAAACTAAGTGCTACGTTATAGTTGCCCTACCGGCGTCATACTCTCCCCCTAGCGGTAGACTTAGTTAACACTCTTGGTGACAAAGCTACATGGGTTACTTATTAACGTTAACCCAGGTTCATTGCTCATCGGGGAACCTGCGAAGCAAGATACTTACAGGCCATGCTGACCTGTTGCATGTGAAAAATGGAAGTTGTCAGCAAAGGAACGGCTAGTGCGGATGACGGGGACGGGGTTTTCTCCATCAGTCCCAATGAAGAAGAAGATGTTAGGGTTCAGGTTTCGCACACGGCTGCCGGAGAGGAAGAACTCGCGGCTGAAATAATAATTCTCCCTGACCGCAAGTCCCATGTGTCAAGTGATGGGGATGCAGCACGGGCTTTCCTGGATCACCCAAAATCAGAAGTTAGCTCCGCAAAACTATGGCATCGCTTCAAGTATTGCGGGAACGAAAATGATCCTGAAGCGGCGGACGCAAGAGGAAGTTTAGTCTCGGAAGGTACAGCTGTCACCCCACTTGTTAAGGACACGGCACGACACAAGTGAAACGCGGCTCGATGACACGCCGCCATCGCCCTTTCACTTTAAATATACGCACTGCCTATGCGCCCGGAAAACTCTGGGAGAGATCGCACCGACAAAAACGTTTTAAAAAGAAAGTGGCTGTAATACAAGCCGGCGACCTTTCTGCTGAAGCGCACGTTATGTAACATTAGAAAGACGAATTATATATCTATGGCTAATTCATTGTGTTAAAGGCGGTTGTTTTTAATGTAAGGAACAAGTTTTCGTTGCAATGTCTTATGAAACCCGAAAGTTTCTGTGCGCTCCTGAACTTTCCGCGCAAGCTTTAAATATTAATAATGATATTAACGTCATCTGCGACTATACCTTGGGATGACTGTGCATTTTCTGGTTTCACTGGTGTCCATTTGTTATAAGGGCTAATGGTATCATTTATACCAGTTTAACTGCCATGGAAGTCTATATCTTGAAGATTGTGTAAGTATAATGTATAGTTTTGAAAATGGTATTGGTCTTACGGTTAATTCAAAATTATATTTAAAAGTGATATTTATTGTTTTCTAAACAGGAACACTTTTGGGGGCATTACTCGCTGTTCTTCGTTGGCTGGTAGGCCTATAAATATTAGTTTTAATCATTATTAACGCTGGTATATCTGACAGCGAAAATACAACCATGAGATACATGACTAAATAACGAAACTAATCGGCTGCTGTCTGTTCATATGGAATGGCTCGGGGACGTTAACTTCAGCGATTAAAATTCTTTCCTGTAAGTATTACCGAGATTAATTTATGTAATTTTCCCCTCATCTTTTATCCTACCGGTAGGTATGCGCTGGATATGAACACTGAACAATGAAAAAAAACTGCCGAATAAGACTTTCATAATCTCAAAACTGACGGAAGTGTGTTGTATTCCAGGGCCCATATTGAATGAGCTCAGTCCGCTTCGAGCTGGAAAATTGGCACAAATTGACACTTTTCAATTTGTGCCAGTTTTGGCCTAAGTCTTCATGGTCAGAGCCGGCATAGAGTGTGAAATGACCACTATCAGCAGCAGGTACTAAATTTGCGCAGTGTGCAGATTTGAAAATATGGGATTTAAAAAATTGTAATGACTGACTGTTGTTTGACAAGAGCCTTGGACACAAAACGCTTGTATCTTGAACAGCCTTTAAACATATCCCACTACCCACTTAAGTCTTGGATATGAAAAATAATTAAATTGGACAGATAGACAGACAGACAGACATAGATAGATAGATAGATAGATTAAAAATATTTTTGGTATGTGTCCTTGGTTATGATTTCTAGATAACTTTACTTGAATTACAGGTATCGTGAATGAATAAAACTGTAGCTAGTTTGCCAAACAGCAAAAATTGTAACAAAACTTCAAACGTGGGTCAAGCTTTTTGTCTGCTGCATCAGATGAGAAGTTTCAACTAATTGTTAACATTTAACACTAGCCAAATGCGCGATGAGCCCAAAAAGAAAGCGAGTCAGCTGCCAGTTGCTGATGGCTTCTCTGCCCTTTTTCCAGCCCCAGGAAAGAGGAGAGGCTGCCCAGGCCTCGGCCTGTTTTACGCTCTGCTGGCCTCCACTTTCTTCTCCATTGTAGCTCTCCTGGTGAAGAAAGTGGAGGGAGTTCATGCTGTGGAAATCAGCGCCATCCGCTGCTTTTTCCAAATGACATTTGTTCTGCCAGCACTGATTTATTATAGGTAAGTTCCAACACTCTTAATAGCTTTCTGTCATGTTAATTTGTCACTGAGTGGAGAAGATCATTTTTGATTTTTTGCTAGAATTAATCTTTTCTAAACTGTTGAAGAAACTATACAGGACTTAAAACATTTTTGGGTATGTTATAAAGAATTTCTTTCTTTTGTTTTCTCTATTTACATGCTTTGTGCAGCAAAATTGTGTCTGGTTTATGCTGTTTAATGTGGTATAGACTTCATGCGCTGGGTTTTAATCTCGTCCACACAGAACTGGCTTCCTAGGACCAAGAGGACAACGGATCTTCCTGTTTCTGAGAGGGATCCTTGGCTCTAATGCCATGATCCTCTTATATTATGCTGTGCAGCAGATGCCACTAGCTGACGCGACCGTCATGGTCTTCAGCAATCCAGTCTTCACCACCGTGCTGGCCTGGATCTTCCTCAAGGAGAAGTGTACAATCTGGGATTTTGTTTTCACCATTTTTACACTGACGGGGGTCATACTAATCGCCAGACCTCCATTCCTCTTTGGATCAGATGCTTCCGGAATCGAGGGAGACTACACAAACCACGTCAAGGGCACTATCGCAGCCTTTATGTCTGCAGCTGGGGCAGCCTGTACTTTAGTGGTGCTCAGGAAGATGGGTAAAAACGTGCACTATTACCTATCTGTGTGGTATTACGCAGTCATTGGTCTCATTGAATGCCTCATCGCGTTATTCGTCATAGATGAGTGGACCGTACCATTCTGTGGGTGGGACAGGTGGATCCTGATGGCGATAGGAGTCCTCGGAATCGCTGGGCAGACGTTCCTCACCAAAGCGCTGCAGATTGAAAAAGCAGGACCTGTTGCCCTGATGAGGACCATAGACGTGGTGCTGGCCTTCTTCTTCCAGTTCATCTTTCTTGGCCGCAGTCCGACGTGGTTGAGCTTGGCCGGGGCGCTGTGTGTGATAAGCAGCACGACTGGTGTGGCTGTGAAGAAATGGTACAGCAGCACTAGAAGGCACCGACTGAGCAGCCACTGTGTCCAGTGAGAGACACCTACACTGAAACACTGTACTCCTGTAGCACTGGAAATATTATTCATAATATTCAGCTTTTATAACTTACACAATTTTCCAAATGTTGGTCAGGGACACAAGGGCGAGTCTGGTGTCTGGCTTAGGGCACAAAGCTGGGGCACTCCCTAAACGGGATGCCAGTCCATCGCTGGGCATATACTTACGGCCACACTCCTGTGCTACAGGCAATTCAGAGGAAACGCACATTATATCCAGAGAGTATGCAAACTCCACGCACACAGAGCAGAAGCAACATGCTTGAATCCATTATATATGTAATTTTATTAGTTCTCCCCTTACGAACACACACTTTCCCAAATCTTTATACTGTACTGTAGTTTATCTATTTATTTACACAGGAAATTTCCTGGCACTACCAAGTAGAATATTTGATACTGTATTTTATTTTAAATGGCACTGGGTATATATCAATGTAATACTGCCAAGAATCAAATGTTTTTCTAATTGCTGGACTACAAAGCTATAAACCAAGAATTGCTTTTCACTTGAATGTAATAGGTCTGTTCTTCTGGTTCATTTTAATTCTATCCATCCATCCATCTTCTATACCCGCTTATCCTATTCGGGGTCGCAATAAACTTGTACATTAAGTCATGCAAGTCTAAAGTAATGAAAGAAAAGTTTTTAAAAACCCTCATGATCAGGGGAGGGTTTTCCGGAACCTTAACAGTATGTCGTTCTTAAGTTCTACGTTAAAAGATAGAACTTAAGAACGACGTATTGTTAAGGAGGCTTGGGGAAATTCACCCCAGCACAGTGGAATCTACTGCACCCTTAGTATTGTAGCAAAACAATACTGTGCCTCAAATCACACTTGTTACTGTAGAGCATCCTTTCACCTGATGGTAATTCACTTTACTGAGCATAATTGCACTAAATGTTGTCGTATGTGATGCAGTGTATACTGTTGTTCGTGGTCTAGTTTCAAGTAATAAAGATGATTGAAAATCCATGACAGATCTGTCAAACAGTTGCTTTAAGTTTTGTGACTTGTGTATTATGTGTTTCGAATAATTTATATAAATGGGTGTTACAATTTATGATTATTTGTATTGTTATATAATTTATAATATCTGGATAATTAGAGGGGCGGCATGGTGGTGCAGTGGTTAGCACTGTTGCCTCACACCTCTGGGACCCGGGTTCTGGTCTCCGCC
>JABFEA020000044.1:9536642-9549348 GCA_019775915.2 Cyphomyrus plagiostoma
GATGGGCTGGCCCCCCATCCAGGGTTGTTCCCTGCCTTGTGCCCGTTGCTTCCGGGATAGGCTCCGGACCCCCCGCGCCCCAGTAGGATAAGCGGTTTGGAAAATGGATGGATAATTAGGTGAAGATTACAATGTACATTTCATATGTACACTTAATATTTTTAGATGCAGAGATTGCTGTTATTCTAAACGACGGTAAATGACATTAACTATTTTTCATTCACACTCTGACCATGGACAGATATTCCTGCTCAATCTGTACTTTCACCTCTGGTTCCATTGATTAGTTCTGCAAATACTACAGAGTAGAATATAATGATGTCAATGTTCATGGGACTGAACACAAAAACTATTGTGGCATTCTGGAGGAGTCACTAAGCTAACTAAGACACGTAACCATTGCATTTAGCACTTAATTCACTCTATTGTTGTTCCGGTGGATTGTGTGGATTATGAATATGCTACACAAACATTTAAAATACAACAGAAACGAGAACGCATGTTTAATTTCCCAGGTTTTGTATTTTTCTAGCTATGTTTTAGAATTTGTGAAAACTGATCAAGTATGTCCGTGATTGTACTACATATACAGAAATTACTTGAAATGTTTTAGTCTTTCAAATTAAAAATTCCCATCACTGTAACACTCATTGTTGTGCCTGTTATTACATATACTTTTTATATTATGTTTCTTGAAGGTGGTTTTGAAGGTAAACCAATATGCCTCAAAACCTTGGGGCAATGTACAATACACTTACAGATAAAGTCTTTATAAGGAGCCCTATTATGGGGTGACTTTATTGGGAAAAACAAAGTTGCCCTTTCTTTGCACAATATGCCAGGCATCCAGAGATGTGTGTAACCCTTTACTGGACTAAAAACTGCTCCTCAGTCATTATCTCCATCCCTGTCCACTACCTGTAGACTGCGGTCCTGACTTTACATGTGTACTGACACAGTGTGGTGGTGCAGACCACCTAGAGGCTCACAGCCTCTGTGTTCTTTCAGGTCTCTGTCAATGCTGGCCTGCGCTGTACCTGCGCCAAAGAGGTCGCAGCAGAGTGGAGGAGTGGGCGGCTACTGTTCTTCCTCCTCACCCATGTAATTAAACCAGGGCTTTTCTCAGACCTGGTAACTCTAAATACTAGCCTACAGTCCCTAAATGGAATAAAATGAGGCAGGAAGTTCTAAAATTTCTCTCCTTTTGTTAGTGGTTCACCCTCCACAAATGTCCCTTTTTAAATGACCCAAATGACAGGTCTGATTGGATTGAGAGGTAAGCCAAAAGCTGCCTGTTTGTCTCTCAAATTTCTGTTTATTGTAGACTGGCAGACCGTGACAAGGCAGTAGTAGGGCTGTCTTAACGTTCGGAAATGTTCAGTACACAACAAGTGATACATTGCATGAATCAGGAGGTGCGCAGATAGGTGTGAAGATACACTGCGATCACAATATCGCATTACATGGCTCTGATGACAGATGCAAAATGAAAAACTTTTTTTTTTTATTTTGAGTATTTTTCTCCAGTTAAGTAAATTATACATTTCTAATAAAAAGCAATGTTTTTTTGTTTATTCGTTTTTGCATATTGGTATTTCATTGGAGGTGTATGTTCATATTTTTAACAAAACTGAGAAAAACAACCGAAATGTGTCAGATGCAGCACTGAATGATTGAAACAAAACAGGCACCAAAAGAAACCAGAGATGACCAGAACTTTGTTCCCCCGCAAAAACTGCTGAGTCAGTTTTTTGCAATGAAACAGAAGCACTCCACTTCAGAGGGCACACTTATCTGTTGACAGAGAATTGCCCGTATAGGTAAAAGTAAGAGTTACTTTAATGCAATTTCTGCAGATTATTGCACTGCATTTGTACACAAAGAACCACTTTAACCATCCCTAATGTCTAAATGTGCATGAACCCATTAGAAACTTGAATACAGTAAACATGTTATGCATTATTCACACAAAAAAGTTTAAGATTTATATGGAATTTCCACTAATTCCATATGATTCCGTATGCGCACAAGACTTCCAAATTGTATGGCTGATAAAGTGATACAGAAAAACTGACAAGTAAATGTGTATATATAATTTCCCAATAGACATATTTTTAAGTAATTATCTTGAAAAAGGATCCAATGGTCTTCAATGCATTGACTGACAATTCCAGCAGATGGCAGTAATTACTTAATAATAACCCTACAGCGGTTGTTCATTGATTTTGCACATTTTCCACCCGATTCTGTGGTTTTTAAGGCCTATGGTTATTAAACATAATTTATATGTATTCTAACTAAACGTCAAATATCAAATTTCAATCATAAATAAGCTGGGCATATTAATGATAATGGAAAAACCCATCAAAACTTCTATAGGGGAATTATTAAACGAGAACAACCTTTTTTGCGTTTGTAGACAGCAATAAGCCAATTATTATTTTCATCATGACTTTCCCAGAAGAAATAACTGACTGTGAATGTGTGTTAGATCTATACGTTATGTAGCCTAATAACGTTAAATATGAACTGGATGCAGATAACATTTGATCACATATGTTATGTGACTGTATAAATGTCAATTTGATGGCAAACTTTTGGTTCGGTGGTATTTACAGACCCACCCATGTTTCGATTTTGTTGTGGAACTGGGGGCAGTGGGTTTTTCGGTAAACTCCCAAAGTCAAGGTGAGAATGGGAGTTGAAGGGGTTTTCGTGGCTGGGTGGAGCGCTTGTGCATTCCTTCAGGATGGCATAACAGTTCCCTCCTGAAGGGTAAAGGGAATTGGAAAATCATTACACATCTTCCAGAGCAGCTTGTATCTGGCCATCGTACAAGTAGTTCTTGCCAGCCCTCAGCGGCACCGTTCGTTTCAGGGGCTTTTATAATACGCGAGGCTTAAAAACATTACAGTAGAGATCCCATTTCCCGAATTGCTAATATTGAGTTTTGACTGTGCAAAGGGGAGTCAAACCTGGGGAGATATTAAGTAATAAATGCCACGCTTTATAGACCGCTTGGCTAACCAAACATTTGGGACAGTAAAAGGTACCTTTAGGGGGGTAATTTCGATGCTCCCTGTCCGGGACAGACAGTCCCACACCGGGAGCAATTTAATCGATAAAGTTTTGCTGCTTTTCGTGCCAGTGCTTAAGTGCATGTTTTCTCTCAAGATTATTACAAGATTATACTGCAAGAACACAACCACGTCAATTTAAGCATATCAAACATATGTGCTCTGTTTATTTACTGGGATAATGATTGTACTTAAAGACAATATCCTTTAAATGGGCTATTTGTTTAAGAATGGAATATAAGCAAAGCCATTAACAAAGAGTTTTAACCGGACAACTTAAAAATTATGCATATTTTTTCCAGCACCAAACAGCCATCAGGCTCACGTTTCAAACATCAGACCCCCCCCACAAGTCTTTGTTGCATTTCTTGGCAGCGGCAAACAAGCCCACATTGCTACGCCAGACTTCTGAAAGCGGGCGACTCAATAAAGCCATTGTCTGGCGGGAGAGCCGCAATCTTTCCCGATGCAGGAACGTCGTGCACGGCCACCGGCCGGCGATCCGCTCGCTCGCTGTAGGCGCTGCTGCTCCGGGTCGCCCCGTTAGTTTGCACGCCGGACTGCGCACACATTCCGACGGCGTGACACAATACGCTTCACTTTATTTACTTATTAGGGTCCACCAGCCATTGTCCTTCACAAGGGGAGCTGGATCCCTCGTTCTTGGCCATCGGGCTAGCTAGCTTAGCCAGTTAGCGGTGACGGTTATGATTGGTGTTATCCAGAAACGCCATAGCCTACACACGGTTAGACTGGGGATCGCAGCCAGATCTGATCCGTGAGCTGCACATGGCTTTGCATTGACATGCGGTAAGTGTCAGTTCAGGATACCGCCCGTCTCTTTCTAAAGCATGTATAGGCACGCGTTATAACACTGTACTAAACATCACTTCGATGCTTCCATCGCGTCTTATTAACTTTGTGTTCTCATCGCAAGACTCTCTTCAGCTTTTTTACGTTCCTTCGCGTTTTTGCGCATTCAGGTTCCTGCCATTCACAAAAAGCGCTTCTCCGTCAGCAACCGCGCCAATACTGAAAACGATTTAATATGTTTCTAAATGATCATTTGAAAGCCGAGCTCCTTCATACCCACAAGCACGGGTGCATTTTATGTAATATATACCGAATAGGTACAATGATGCGTGTGTCAGACGTTGCCTTTAATAGATGTTGCATGTGCTGGAATTTAATCGGTTTTCATATTTTAACTTGTCTTAAAGACAATGTATTCTTTTAACTTTGTATAGGCCTAAAAGCATGGTTGGTAGTGTTTTTATTTGTTTGGGATTTTGCTTATCAACTTCTAACCTGAACGTTAAGTTGCATGTGTAAAAAGTCCCTTGATGTCTGTTTTGGCACTGCTCCATCTTAAAACGTATCCATCGTTCATACATCTTCATATATCGCCTATTTATAAATGTTGCCTCTATTTTCCTCTGTTTACACATGTCTTTTTGACGTTTCCTCGCATACATGTACTGTATACGTACCGAGATATGCTTACGCCGTGATTCTAGGCTGAACCCTGCAATATGAATGAATCACTCATTATGTCATTTGGCCGCATGGTAATTTGAACCATATGCCTAGAATATATTGACTGTGTAGCCTACATATATTATATGACTGGATTTTGCCTTACGGGGTAATAATTTATTGTTTTTTTCCCTAATTGTTGGCTGACCTACTTCAAATTTTGCTGGATAATTTCATTGCAGGTATATGGTTTTAGGCCATTGTGTGGGACCATTAATGACTGCAGGATTGGTCTTTTCGTGATATTGAGTGGTAATTATAATAACATTCAGAGAAGATTGCAGCAGTTATACAGTTTAAATGAATTAGTTGCCGTAGCACTGCGCACTTTGCCATTGCTCATCTAGTTCACTCCGCCCCTCCCCCGTATTGTTTAATACGCCACAACAAACGGGAATTTCCCTGTCGGTTCCATTCATGGTGCCAGTAGTTCTCAAAGCCGCCAGCTTTTCCACGCGGAGCCGCCCGCAAACTGCTGGACGTGGAGGGCCCCCGATCGGAACCCGTAGAGGCTTGTCCTATATCCAACATAACCAAATGCTGGCAAACCGTAGCAATTGTGTGATTATGAAAAAGAGACTACGTTATGTTTTACACACATATTCACGCTTCTTTCCCCGCATTCTTACCCATTCCCAGTCCAGTATTCATAATGCACCCCCGCGTTCCCGGCTCCTCACGCAGTCTGCGCATTACTTCGAGGGAAGCTCAATCTCTTTCTGGCATCGTTCGCCCCGTCTACTAACCAGTTCCATATGCTTATTACGGTTTTTTTAAATACAACAGCTTGTGTGAGGTTCTACTTTTTATATAGAATTAGATAGGTTCTAAGAAGCATCAATGTTCTCCAAAACTGCGCCGAATCAAGTCCGTGTTTATAGAATACACCTTTTTACCACCAGTCACTGTGTGCCAGTTTACTGTGGATATTTAAGCTGCGTCAAAACTGATAGCGACAAAATAATCTGATGGTGTTTTCACTACTTTATTAATACCGATGCTAGCATTTCATGGTGGTGGTAGGATTAGTGCCACTCCATTTACTTTAACGCATGTGTTGTGTTTTTATGGGGGGATGAAATGCAGGGAATTCAGGGCTACCCGTGTTACCTGACCTACTTTTACTTTGGTGGTTGTCTATGAGTTGGTCTGGCTTCCTCATTGCTTAAGTTGACTCCTTTATATGAGTAATATTTTATCTTCCTGTGATGCAATGCAGTCTTTAAGTGAACAACACTGCAGGTGAATCTCTGTGCAATAAATCCGTATAATGGTGGAGGGCGAGGGCCTGCCGACGTGACCGTCGATATATATGGACCGTAAGTGAAAGACCACCGTTGCCGTAACTTTAGACACATTGTTCACCTTCAGCTGACTTTTTTAAGGTATATTGTGTAAATATTTTAAGTGATTGCTGTTTGCTAATCAACGGCAGTGTGGTTTGAAATCACATTTTTTTGTAGTTCAGTTGTGTTGTGGCATGTTCTATGTTGTGAGCTCAACTTTTCTGTTAACATGAGAAAAGTGACGATTTGTCAGCGTTTTGTGTATTGATACGTTCGAATAGGTACGTTTATGGGGGGGGGGGGGGTCACAGATGTTTTGCTCTATGTAATACGACAACACAGATATGGAATTGCACACCTCATGTTGAACGCTGACATCGGTTTGGATTGTTTCAAACGATTTTTGTTATGGTTTTGCAAACAAGCTTCTTTCTGTTTCCTAAATATTGTGTAATATGTGTAAGACACACCTTTCAAGGTGTCCAAACAGGAAAAACTTAAAATGGAGCCAGATATGAAAGATGGCACACCCAGGCTGTCTAGCTAGTTAATAAGATTTATGTTGAAAGTTAAAATAGCTTTCACGCTGTATGCTTGCGGCTTCTGTGAATGTGCAGCAAGTGGTATTTTTTATGTTTATGGCTTTCAGACGTATTTATCACATTAGAAACGAAACTTGGGTCTTAACAGGCAGATATGCCCTTTCCTAAAAAGCAGATCACTGTTTAAATTCACGAGTGTAGTCTTTGTAAGTCATGCATCCAATGCCCATTTTTCAGTAGGTGCATGGGAAGATTGTATGTCAGTGCTCCTTTGTTGGCGCACAAGTTTTGTTATGATTTTATTCTTCAATACAACACGCAGCACTGGACTCACAGTATCTGAAAAAGGGAAGAAAAGGGGGCAGCAAATTGTGCGCGTGCCACAGGCGCAGCGCTGCAGAGAATCCGCGGGCTTGGTGCGCTGGTATTTCTGCTATAAAATAAAAGTGACTCTTTCAGGGTTTGTCTCGCCAGACTTTCAGCGAGGGCCCAGCCCTCAGAGATCATTAATGTTCCTCTCTTTTCCGGCCAGTTTGTTCAGTCCCAAGATACCGGAGGGGAAGGAAATCGGATGGAAAATAGTCTCATTCAGCTCTCTCACCTGCGGCTCTGCGAAGACCTCCTCGGTGTAGAGGTAAGGATATTTCCTCCCCGATCCAGCGGCGGTCGGTGGTTTGGGTGGTGGAATGCACACCCCTTTCCTCTGGTGACACGGGCAAGCGTTTCGTAACAAGATACGCTTGCGGACGAGAGGCTGATATGAAAGGGAGACCTTTGATCGGGGTGGATGAGTGCAAAGGAGAACGGAGACAGTGAGCGGAGAAAAGTTCGGTAAGGAAACGGGAGGCTTAATTAGCGATTATAAGCAGCAGAGTTGTTGCTTTTGTCAGATGGTGTGGGTGGCCCTGGTGTAAATCAGAATGCTCAGCTGGACCACTAGGTCTGACGGGGGAGAGGGGGTGCAGGAGCATGGGGGTGTATCACGTAATACTATCGAGCAAGATTCTTGTGTATAGCGTAGAAAGACTAAGTGACACCAGCTGTGGTTCAGGTCGGAGCTTCGGCTGTGTGTGGTCTGAGGATCGACCAGATGGATCTGTAGTGTCTCTGTTTGCACGGGGCCTCAAGTTGCGCTACCGTAAGCCGATGCTGTCTGGGATGCCATCCTGGCTCGCGGCGTTAGGATAAATCCTGTGTGTTGTTTAGGGCCGGGTGTGTTAACTACAGAGGTGAGTTCATCGTGGTGTCATTGTTTTTTCGCTGCTGGGCGCGTCCGTGTGAGTTTTGGACAAAACAAAACAGCTGAGCTTTGACTGCAAGAAAGCTAAATTCATTATTAATAATGTATAGAGAGGACTGTCCCAGAATCTTGTTGAGATCATTAACTGAAAAAAAGTCTGACACATTTTTGTTGTTTGTGTGTCTGTTTCGATCTGGAGAAGGAGGTGATTTACTGTTTTAAAAAATGAAGCATGATGTTGAAATGTAAAACTCACATTTTTGCTTTTTATGCAGTAAAAGACAATGTCTGTATGGGTGTAGTGATTGAAAAAGCATGAATTTGTCCACCCCCTCACCCAGCCGCCTCCGTTATTGACGTGTTTTGCGTGGGTGTGGGTATTTCATTGCATGGCTCCCTGTCTCACTGAACCAGCCCAGAATCCATTTTCCCCCCATAATCTTCACAGCCTTGCCTGCCTTGCTCCCTGTACAAGCCCCCCCCCCCGCAGCATTCCTGCTGCCCACACGTTTCAGAGTCTTTTTTTCCACTTTTTTTGGCACTTCTTGTGGCATTTGTGCTTTAGCAAATCCACGCACCTCCCGCCCATTGCGTCGGTCATGGGGACACGGCATGGGCCATCAACGGAGTGCAGGCCGCTGGCTAAATGCTCCCCTTTTCTCATCCACACACCCATCGGCACACTGAGCTGGTGCCGTGGTTCCACTGGACCGGGATAAGGGAGACGCGTGTTTTACAGCGCCATGCAAAAACGCCTCTGTCAGACAGGCCCAGTCACCTCTGCCAGCGGGTCGCCCAGAGTGCGACAGGATGTGGGGGTGGGATGATGCCCCAGGTCAGAATTCGAAGTCTGTATGGTGACTCAGTGCCTGGCTACGCAGGTTCACACCTCCAATGCTGGGGTTTCCAATCCTGTCGCCTTTGCAGTGAAGCGTTCCTCCTGACTTACAGGTTTCTCCTTGCCATCTGAAGATGTGGTATGTCTGTGTGGGTCATATTACATCGCAGGGACCAAATGTCCTCATGTTGTGATAAAAACCTGTTGCTGGGTCCCCTACCTTTTCGGTCCCCACAAGGGGAAATTTATTTTTATAAAAATCTGACTGCAATCAAAAGAACTAAAAATGCCAAAAGTCTCGTATTTAGTTTGGTTGCTTATGGTTACGGTTAGGGCTGGATAGGCATTAAGGTTGTCATTGTTGGGATTAGAGTTTTTCCGATAGACAAGAATGGAGGGTCCTCATAAAGATATGAATCCAAATGTGTATGTGTGTGTGTGTGTGTGTGTGTCCATGGGAAAATACTACTAAAAATACTGTGTTCCGCATGTGCTGACATTCCATTATAGTACAAAGTGTTCTATGTGATTCCCACCTAGATGAGACCCTCTAGCTCTGAACTGAGCCTACTGCTAGCCGGCATCACGGATGCGTCCGAGCTTCGCTAACTCACGCCTCTCATCTCCCCTGTGTTTCTGCAGTCTACCGGTCCCTGGGCCCCACTGGCTAAACATGTCCGCGGCCCCGAGGAGGACTGAGCCAGGGCTTCCGGCGTCGCGGTGACATGCGAGTGGCACAGCCAGTGAACCTGTCAGGAAACACACTGCTCCAGCCAGGACTATTTTCCCACTGCTTAGTTATCTCAGCTGGAAGGACTTCTTAGCTTGTTGACGCCTTTTCCACACCTCTTGCCCTTTCCCCCACCCCACCACACATACAGACTTTTCTCTGGGGGATTCAAAAATTTCAGCCAGGCTGAGGTTCACAGGCATTGCTACCGTCGCCGGGCCCAGGTCTGCGGCGTGACGGTGTGCTGCAAGGCCTGCATGGACCTCGCTGTCCTGTGCGTTGCCTCTGGCCCCAGTGGAGCGGGTCACACCCGAGGGACATCTGCACCATCAGTAGGGGGCAGAAGAGAGTTGTGCCCCCTTGGCGGCAGCCCAGAAGGAGAGCCGTCTGACTCGGCCTCCCCTAACTGCCAGGGAGAGTCTAATGTGGAAATAGACCTGGTCCACAGTGCCCACTGGACGGAGGGGCCAGGGATGTTGGCGTGCAAACACCAAGTGGTCTGCCAAGATGCTAACAGTCTTGCCACAGAGCCTGTCGATGAGCTTGGGCAGGATGGGGTCAACTGCCGCCTTGATGTGCCCCCCCCTTCAGGGTTGATGCCAACAGCAAGTTGCTTGGGGGCTTCCCCGAGTCAGCCAGACCCCTCTTACAGAGTGGTACCTCATTGGAGAGATGTGTGGAGAGACCACTTGCCAGAAGGATCTCTGCGTGTTGCTGCAGGGGGGCTGTCCAGTGGCCGGACAGGAAATTCAGCGACGTGCTTGAGGAGGAATGCGGGTCCTGCCAGGCACCCTCCCAAGGATTTCTACTACGGCTCGGAAAGGTGTAACCAGAAGCCGAAAAGTCCCACAGGGGCGCCCTCGAAGCCGAACGGCAGCTCCAGAACCAGCGCAGGCCGCGGCGGCAGCAGCCTGCAGGCAGGCAGCTTCCTACGGCACAAGAAGGACCGCTCCACCATCTTGATACGCCGCTTCAACAAGCACGACATGCCGGTGAGGAAGCTGATCTGTACAGGCACTCGCGCCATCGTGCAGAAGCTGCCGTCGGGACACATGGGCGAGAAGCCTCGGAGGGCCGAGTCTGGCGGGAAGCTCCCGGGTTCCATTGAACTTGGCACCTTGGCAGCCCACAGCACCTACCAGTGGAGCTTTGGGCTCCTCCTCCTGCATGTCGGGGCCGGACCCTCGGAGGTAAGGTCGCTTGACTTTCCCACGGATCCTGGGTTCCCCTGGAAATAGCCTTTACACTCCAACTCTGAGTGCAGCTGTCCCCAGTGACATATTGCAAGCTTCCCAAGGCGCTCTGATAGGGTCATGTTTACATCCGCTTGCAATTTTTTTTTTATCACTTTTCCCCAAAAACATCTCCCACTCTTTGCTATTACAACGATCTTACTACAGTTTCTGATGCTCCTCCACTCCAGATGGGATTACATTCCAATGAACCCATTGTATTCTGATCATTTTGCAAGTCGAATATGATAAATAAACAAGTAAATAACTACCATCACTAAGTAAATAATTACTGTAACTAAATACGAGTCCAGTAGCTAATTGAAAAGTAACCGAAAACATGAAAAGATTTACATGGATTTGACAGAACAGATCAAAATTCAAAGTTTGACTCCTTTATGTGCATTGTTATCACGTCGCAAAGCGAGCAACATCTGAATATGTTGTTTATCGTTATTTATCATCAGCCGCTGTGGTCTGCTTATTGTCAGCTGCTGTGGTCTGCTTTATGGTCTTTATGGCTCTTTACATTATATTCATCTAGCAGATGTTTTTTTTTTTATTTTGTTTGAGAGCAATTGGGCTTAAGGGCCTCGCTCAGTGGCCCAGCAGTGAAATCACTCTCCCAGCCACAGGTATTGAACCTAGAACCTTCCGAAAACAGACACAGCATTCTTATCTATGGAGCCAACCCCTCATACCTGCACATAAGTGAGAAACTCGGTTTGATTCATGCATAAAACCAACTTGAACTTGGCTGCTTTGCTGAGAGCTGCTCAAATTTGTATATCCGGCCGACCGAGTTACAGTAGTACGCTCTGCTGACCTACTCATTCTTGGAGCATGGAAAATAATTGGAGTTGTTTGTAAAAGGTCTCTGAGGATCATGAAAATGATAACAATGTTTTTGAAGTAACAGATAAGAGTACTGCCCTTTCCTCATTACCAAAATAATCTAATTACAATTTTAAAATATGAGTGCTTTACTGTTACTGCCTGGGTAAATATCACCTTCAGCTAGGTTCTATGTTAATAAACCGCATTGCTTTGTTTTTGAGGGCCTTCTTGTTTGTTCGGCTACTAACTTGGTTGCTTGTAGGGGCTGAGGAGTGTGAATCTTTTTCTTCCATTCGGGGATGTGTGGAGCGCTGGGGGTTACATTAGTGTGAGAGGCAGGTGCGGGGAACCTCGCTTTCACCCAACCCCTCTGCCATTCGTCCAGGCGGAGAACCTGAATCTTTTCACAGGCAGTTTTAATTTGAACCGGAACCTTGGGATAGTATGTTGAATGTGATGTTGTGGTCCTGCAGCTGAGTTTGGGGGAGGGGGGTGAGGGGACAAAGAGCCATTTGTTTTACAGAAGGAGCTGTATCACCAGTCATATGTTTAAATTATGGCAAATGTGGTAATTGACCAATTTAACTGTGTTGGAAACTTCAGTGAGGAACATTGTAAAGTGAATACCTTTTCATATTGTATCCTTTGAGGCTTATCCTAGATAACAATGGATGCTTTGTCTGTCAGTCACTGTACCAGTTAATCTAATAATTTTACTATTATTATTATTATTATTATTGACATTGTCACAGTTTCTAAAAGCAACCCATTTTACAAAGGAGTGCATCATTTAAATCCAACCTTTAGTACATTGCTGCTAGTACTGACTTCAGTGCATATATTGAATTGGATCTTTTAAATTTATTTGAGTTCTCATGTGGAGTCTCAGAAGAAAAATTGATTATCAGTGTATGCGCTCAGTGTATCAGTGTAGAGCTTTGCAATTAACTGAACATCCATCCTTCTTCCGACTGCTTATCCAGTACTTACCCAGTACTAATCCAGTTCCTCCTAATCCAGTATTTACCCAGTACTAATCCAGTTCCTCCTAATCCAGTATTTACCCAGTACTAATCCAGGGAGCAAAAACATGGACTGTCTGGGGGTCCCTGAGGACTGGGTTGGGAAACTCGAGGCTGGGGCGCACCCCAGAGGGCATGTCAGCCTAATGTCTGTGGACTGCAGGAGGAAACACACAGTACCATGGTAGACCATGCAACACACACACACACACAGAGCAGAAGCAGCATTTGAACCCTTGTGTCGAGTCCCTCATCCATTGTTTTGAAGCCTGGGGGCCCCCCCCCCCCCCCGCCCCGCGGCGGGGGGGGGGGGGGGGGGGGGGGTAGGTGGGGGTGGGGTGGGGTGGGGGGGGTGGGGTGGGGGGT
>JABFEA020000044.1:9560666-9574736 GCA_019775915.2 Cyphomyrus plagiostoma
TCGACCGTACATTCCGGCCTGACACTGCCCTACCCCCCCGCCCCCCCCCAACCCCCTTCTCATGGATACTGAGGTCATTACAGAGGCACAGCAAGCCAAGTGACCCTCTACTTAATTTAGTATTCATAATTCAGCAAGAGGTGGATCGCTCGGAATATATTCTCTTTTGCTGCTGCGCATAATTAGATTAGCTATTTAGCCGTTGGGTCACCTAACACACGTTGATGCTCAGAATTATAAACGTACTATCAGCCATAAAATGTTTTTCTACATTTGCATTTCAAAATCATTCATTTACATTATTCTGTCAAATAAATGTATTCATGTATCACAACTGGATGATTAACATTTGTTTGTTTGTTTTTTGTCTTTATAATCCAAATATAAGTGGGAAGTATCTCTTGTTGGATCCTCACTGAGAGAGTTAACTGCTTTTTAAAATTGTTTATTGGACAGCAGCGTGTCTGTCTGTTTGTTGAACTGTCCCTAGGGACCTGCCAGATGCAGCAGAGAAATCTGGAGGATAAACATACAAAGACAGACCTAAATAATCACAAAAAAATGGCAGCAGTTTGAGGCAATAGTTCAACAGTTTTGGCACAGAGGTTCAACTTTAAAAACCATTCTGCAGAAGGGGGTACTCAAAAATTGGGAGGAAAGGAAGACATTTCACTGCCACTGGATGATCAGAGGGTGCAAGACCTTCAGCAGGTTCAGGGGCGCTAAGACCAAAGAGGTTCTGTAGGCTGTGGAGCATGTCGGAGGTGATGGGCTAGCTGTCATGTCCGCTGGGCAAAATGGGTTAGACCCCCGTGTGTTGTTAGCATGTCCCCTTCAGGGGAAGGGTGTCCCATTTGGGTGGGGGTGTCCAGGTGGTCGGCTTTGACGTTGGGCTTCTCTAAGGTCCACTGGGCCAGACTGGGGAGTGGGGAATGTGCGGTGATCCCCCCATTGTCCCTCCTCGCTGCTCTCCCTGAAAGAGTCACAGTGGTAAAATAGCTCTCCAGTTAAGCCAGTCCCTCAGAGACTGAGGAGACTGGAGGGACTTTGTAAGAGGACCGTTTCCAAGCTTCACCATGGCGACACCCTCTGCAAGCCCCCCCCCCCCATTTAGGTTTTATTGAAGTCTCCCTCCATCCGATAAGATCTCCAGCACTGCCTCGCACTACTCCGAGCAAGTTCCCGTCGAGCCAAATAAGGGTAGTGCTCCCATCGGAAACGCTGAGATCCCTGGCCCATCCCTGCCCTTCTCGGGCTGGGATCCTCTCTTCCTGAGTGACAAGGATTTAACAGAAGCCACTTCCCTGTTTTGCAAAAGGCTCCCTGGCCAGATGCCTCCTTGATCCTTTGCCACAGTGAGTAGGACCTGCTTTCAACGCTTTTTAGAGAGTCCAGGTTTGAGAATCACATCATTTTTGAGTCTATAGGTAATTCTGATTAGTCTACTTTCACAGTTATTTTCTCTCATATGAAATCATGAAGAATGTGTGCTACCTTACTTCAGTGCTAGATGAAACCTATTTCTCAGTAAGGTAAGATCAAATGTCTGTATGTACAATTTTGTACGCTAAATCAGTTCAGGTCTAAGGTTGTTGATCTAAAGGTTGGTACTGCTAGTTCAGGGTGTACTGAATTTTAGGCTGTGTTCGAACACAATATAAATTAATGTAAAATGCTAATAACGTTACTTTACGTAATAAATCAGCTGTTAATGTCAGTCACTGTAGCTGCATAGATGTTGATGGCTTTTGTTCTGTAACTTTTCTTCAATCTGAAAATCAAGTACTTCGGCATATGCACTGATCTTTTGACTTGTTTTGTTTGGACACGTTGGGGTGGTGGAGAGTTAAAAGATGATGGTGCAGGGTTTATATTTTTGAGGAACCTAAGCGACACTGTTCTTGTGCAGGACCACAGTGCACACAGACTGTAGGTATACACGAGCCTTGCTGTAATTAGTCTTGCAGGCTGTAACCCTCAAGACTCTGAGAGATCACAGACAGCGGGTTAAAAGTGCTCATTATAAATATCAAATATTTTCGATAAATGTAAGGAGTAAACAGGAAGCGATGCAATTTTTCTTTAATTTGTAGGGCTGGACCCGTGTGTCTCTGTTAATGTCGTTTTAGAAAATTTGTTTCAATAGAGCAAACAAAATCTTTAGCCACTCCATTTTGCTGGTGTAGAGGTTATATGAGTCAAGCAGACTCGGATGACCGTGTTTTTTGTAATAAACCTCTATTGCTGTGCCTGATAAGAAGGCCTATATAAAGTCGCAAGCTGAAAGCCCCACTGCGCATTAACCACATGCTCGTAAATCTGGAAGCTGGTTATTAAAAAAAACACAGCAGTACCCCAGCTGCGGGTTGGTCCGGTCGGCCCGCTGATGACATAAACTCCGAAGCTCTTGTTGGTCACCGTGGAAATGGGCTCCAGGTTGTCTGCGGGGCGGGCCACGCCTGGCAGTTCATGCTTGGGTCGACCGGTCCCTGAGCAATCAGACCCGGCCTGGAGGGGCTTTTTTTTAAGTATTCCAGTGATGTTGGATTTGGGACATGTGCTGGATTGCGGTAGAGAGTCGCTGCTTATGTGAGTGTCTAGCAAGCCTCCCTTGTAAACAGTAAAGGAGAGCCAGCATCGGTGTGTGGCACAGCTATGGCTTGCTCTGGGGGGAGGGAAATGGCCTCGTGTGAAATTCAACAGGGGATGATAGGTTGATGTTTAGGCCCCCCCCCCCTCCGGTTCCCAGGAAGCTGCCAGGGCAGTCAGAGGGCCGCCGGCCACCTGGGGGGAAACCCGCCAGCCAGATCCCGCCGCAGTGCAGTTGGGGGTACAGTCCTGTGTTGTTTGTAGGCTCGGATCCAATGCATGTTGGAGTGAGGGTCCGAAAGGGTGGGCTTCGAACTTAGCTTTATTTTTACTTTTCAGAAGTCTTAATGGGCTTTCGGTGATTGAGTAGAAGGTATAGTTATGGCTCTTTCCCACCGGACCAAGTTCCATACTTTTGGTATAGTACTCTTGGTACTTTTCCTATTCCAGTGACTTCCAGTAAAGTACCAGTACCAAAAGACCTGGTCCAGTGGAATAACACCCTTACTTATTTGCTTTTTTTTATAGCCGATAAAGCAGTTTGTGAGCCAGTTGTGTTAATGATCAAATTCAGCACTAACATGTTTCGGTCTTGGAGGGGACTTTAAGCAGGCTCATCTTGACACCCCTGGAAAAATAGGGGGGAAAAAAAGTAGGATAAGAAAAGAATTTGTCTGGTGGCTGGGAAAGGACAATCAGGGCACACACTGGGAATCCATGGAAACTGGTTTTCCTGTGTCAGATTCAGAGGGTCTCTTCCTTTCATATATTACTGGATGGCTGTTTGCCATTTAGTTTTTTTTTATTTAGTATTCAAAGTATTTAACTTACATGGATTGTTTAGCCCAGTTAGTGAAACTGAAAATTATATCTCCAGTCTTTGCAGGACAGTGACTGTTCAATCCAGTATTCCTTTCTTGCCCAAAGCTAATTTCTAAGAATATATACAGCTACTGGATTACATGCAAACACATTGAAGTTCTTGCTCAGTATTTGAGAGGTCGATCATCACTGCTGAAATAAGTGGAAGCCTAGGATAACTACTTTATCGATTCACATCTCTGTAAAATTCCATATCGGCACAGTTAGGGCGGTTTATTGACCCCAAACACAGCTTGTCCCTGGTTTACACTAAAAGGTAGCTGTATCCTGGACTTCATGTGCACGTTTGGTGTATATCCTTCTTGAGGGATCATTTTGAAATTGTAACCACGATAAACTAAAGATGCTTTTGCCATCTCATCCCTGAAAGAGACTCAAACCATAGCCCATGAAATGTAGAGTAAAATAGCTTCATACCATGTCTAGATAATGGAAGTTTCAAGAGTATTACTAATATAATGATTGGCATAAAGGGAATATGTAAGAAGCCCTGTGCAGAACGTGAGTACTGTACTGAGTACTGTCAGCTGTACTGGGAATAACAGATGAAGAATTTATTGAAATTGTACCCTTCTGAAATCTGATATGCCGGTAAGAGATAATGCTGTTGAAGAGCTTTTGTTTTTTAATAGGCCGTAGTGAATGTCCACCGGGGAGGTAGAGATGTAGCAAAGCAAAGTGCTGAAGACGACAAGCATTTTGACGGCGAAGAGGTATGAGCATGGGAAGCGAGAGCTGTGAGCTTGAGGCGATATTACGCTATAACCGCATACAGAGGTTTGGCCCACGTGTCCTGCTGAGGCTGATGTCGCCATGTGCGTTTCATGTTTTCGTAACTGCAGACAGGACCTTAGTGTGCTTATGGTTCAGCTGCAGGGGTGAGGGCTCTCTCTCCTATAGCCTGCGAGGGAAGCGCAGACTCGCGCGAGCCCACGGGTTTGTTTACATTAGGGGGCCGCTGGCAGAGGGAGACGGCCAGCTATCTTGCAGTCTAAACAGCGTTAATTGATATTTGATTAACCCGAGCCAATACTGTCCGGATGGAGGGGGGCTGGTTTGGGGTGAAAAAATATTTGGTCAGGGGTGAAAAATTCCAGACATGGAGGCATTCCGAGAGTGTGGAGCTGCTGGATGGGATTGGTCGGGTGCTCCAGGAAGGAACCTGGAGATTCGCAGTGTATCCGTAATGTAATGCATTGGGCCGCCTCATGGTTTCGTCTGAAGGCCATTCCTGGCTGCCGAACATTGCTCATCTCTGATTGTTGTTTTTTTTCTGGGGGTGGCTTGTGGTCAGACTGTCTTGATGAAACACTGACAGCGTAAAACCACACCGCAGCTCTCCACACAGACCCGACCTGACTGTCGAGGGTGACCCAGGCACGTCGCGCGTAGCCTGCTCTCAGCGGCATGCGGATTAGGGTCACAGATGAGTTTCTGATACGGCTTTTTGTAATTCCTCTGGTATCTTTCGCCTCATTGTTTGCTCTCCACAGCTAGGAATTGTAGCAGTTTTTACCGGTCCGAAACATAGATACTCCACAAGCCACTGTAGACATGATCTCTTTCACAGTTTATCCCAGTTAAGAGAGTAGCAAATGGCCAGTGGAGGAATGCCAGTGCCCTGAATTGCAGCTTGTGGGATCAGGCAGGTTAATACTCCTGATGTGCTCCGGCATGCATTGCTGGTGAAAGATGATTAAAATGTTTTCGGTCCATATTATGACGTCTCTTTCAACACGGAAAGAGGTTATGGGTAGATTTTCTTTTCTTTGCGATGTTCATTTGTCGAGGGATGGGATTTTGTTGTTTTGATTGCCGTTCTGTCGCCAGCCGCCCTGTGAATATGTATTTGCACATCAGCAGAGGACAATGGGAAGAGGTAGCGTCCGACACAGAGGAGCCCTGCTCTGGACACCCTTAGTGTCCTGCGGAAAAAAGGGGAACGCGATCTCAGCTGACCAGGTGAAGACTGCCCTACTTGTTTGAATTAAATCAGAGAGGACGGGGAGCCGTGACAGGTACAGAGTGGGGGTGGTTATGATGTATTTATTTTATCAGGTATTTATTTATTTATGATCACAGTCTTAAAGGTGCAGTATATTCTTCTTTTGTATGATGTGTTACCACTTTGTAGCAACACAAAATTAAAAATGTGATGAAATGAAGCTGAAAGGAGCATCAGAATGGCTTATCGCTACAAGTAATATTCCTGCTTATTCATTCATAATGTCTCCGTGAAAATGCATTAAAATATCGAGTTATTCACAAATAACACGTTTGACCTCCAGCAGGGTCTAGTGAGTGAAGTTTTGGCAGCAGTACAGTAAGTGAAATAAGTCAAAATACAAAACGCAGGACAGAAAACATGACGTCATGTAATATCTCATCAGTCGAGAATTGAATGTATGGTTAGAGCTACCAAAAATTGAACGAGAGCATGATTTTTTTGTGCACAGAGACATGCCTTGATGTTTTAAAATATTTCACCTGTCTAAAAACATTTATCCCAAAGTGTTACATGTGCTTTTATTCAGCAGAAACTCAGCACCAATAATCTGAGACCACTTAGAATGTTATTATTCTAATTTTTGTTAAAATAAACTTTAAACATATACTTTTTAAAAACCTATTTTCAGACATGCTAATAAATTGTAAAAAATCACATTATAAACATTTACAGCCAAGACGTTTGAGCTCTGAAGCTTAGAGACACGGTTTGGCTACACATAGGTGAAAGAAACATTCTGAAATGTTATGTGGTTTGATTACTAAAATGTTAGAACTTTGGAGTGAAACTTATTTTCAGTCAGTGGCCTACACAATGAATATTGATGCGATAGTTTGCAAACTACTAGAGGTGTTCACTTTGAATCTTTTATTAAATTTAAGGTATTAAGAAATAAGGTTCATGTCGAGGTTGACAGAGCTGTACTCTGGCAAGGTGCAGTTTGGACATAGGGGGGCGGAGCTAAACTGCACTGGGCTTTCTGTCTATATTTAGACCCTGTATGTGAGTAAATATGAATTTCTCTTTAGTTTGAAAACCTGCCTTTTTCCTTGGAGGGTCTTTGATCTGTATATTGGCCAATACCTTGTCAGGTACCTTTATTATTACTTAAACTGAATTTAAAATTAAGGAGTTTATATGACTGTTAACTTTAAAATTTAGCAGTACAATCAAAGGTTACGTTGAAGAATCTGCCTTTTCTCTGTCTGTACCTGTGAGCATTTGGTTGGGTAACTGTGGACAGTCTGCTCTCTGTCTGTGTCAAAGGGAGCTGGGGGGCGGAGGGTGTGCAATGGCACCTGGCCCATGTGGAGACGTGCGTATTTCTGTTCCTGTGTTAGCGGTGCGTCACACGTGGATCGGTTTGTTCGCACTTTCTGGTGGGCCGAATGTACCACGGTGTACGTGCCTGACAGTCTGTGAGAGCTGGTCTTGGTTGCATACTGTCCCCTGTCCCTGTGACCACTGCTAAAGGTCACGGCACTGGGCGTTTCCAGTGCCGGTGCTGTGGACGATCTTTTGGAAATGTGCCGAAGACTCTTGGCGTCGGGCCCTTTGTGACCCTCTTTATGGTGTTTTATTACGGTTTCACAGAGTGGACGAAGGCCCCATTTACAGGGAATAGCTCCTCACTCTCTGTGTAGAATAAACATGCCTGAGATCGACTTAAACGACGGTGGGAGGCATCTCCGGGGAGTGAGCGCTGCTCGTGTTATGATCTGACGTCCCATGTGACAGCCAGATCTGACGTGAGGTACAGTACTGTGTGTCACTGCTTCTGCGATCACGGCCTCGTTTATTGTGGAAGGCCGTGGAGACGCCGCTCTTGACATCCCCCTGGTATGGACACCAGGCTCTAAGCGACCCGGATAAGCGGTTATGGAAGACGGATGGATGGATGAAAATAATGAGGCAGAGTCCCGGCTCGATTAAAGGCACGGAGACACTTTAATTTGACAAATATGTACAGAGGATGCGCTTGCCTCTAATCTCAGCCATTAGTCAGCAGGGAAATGGAGGTGCGCGGATGTGGTCTTTGTTTAAACAGGGCTGAAGGTAGAGAAGCAGTGAAGTGCCCCAGAGATTATAATCGCACAATTTCGCAAGCGGCCACCAGTGCTCGGCAGGGAGGTGTAGAAGGGGATCGTCATGAGGTCGAGACCCCCTGCAGAATCAGTCTGAAGCTCAGTGTGGGATGGGTATGATATTTCTTAAAACAGAACTGTTGGTGTGTGGCACAGCGGGCTGGGATTAGAAAGTCATTAGAAAGTTGCTGGTTCAAATCCCAGTGCCAGCCTTGAGCTAGGCCCTTAATCTCCAACTACTCCTGGGTCTGGCTGACTCTGCTTCCTCAAAAATATATGCTGCTTTGGATAAAAGCGTTTGCTAAGATGAAACTGTGAAAATGTAAAATCTGCAGAGTCCCAGTCTGGGAGAATGTGCTTTGATCGTGGGAGAGGAGCACTCCATCGGCGACCCCCCCCCCACCACAAACGACCATGTCTGCCATACTCTGATTGTGACAGCTGCTTGCGGCTTTGAGGGGGAGGGGGGTTCACATGTCTTGTAGTGCTTGAAGGGTATAGAGGTCCCCGCATTGCCAAAATACCTCTTGCAGCGTCAGCGTGCGGAATCTGCCTGCACTAATTAGTGCCAGAAATGGATGGCTGAAATTCCTATTGTGTACCCTAAACACACACACAAAGCAAGTTCAGCGTTCGGTCCCTGTGTGCCAGTGCATTCAAGCAGGAAAGAAAAGATAAACCGGTCAGTTCTGCAGCACAGACTGGCCTAATGTTGTATAATGTGATCCTTGAGGCCCCAATTTGACCCCCCCCATGAATCCGGATCTACACGGTCAGTGTAGCATTTCTGTTGCAGGAGTATTTTGTTGTGCTTGATCTTTTAGGCATTCATTGTCAGCGCATCAGAAATGATTCACGCCCTTTGTATTTCTGTTTTCTGTTGAGGCTTTTCATTAAAAGACAAACTTGTTCATTTATACGCAGTGGTGTGAAGAGGTCATTACTGGGTGTGAGTGTTTCTGTCATTTAATACAGAACATGACTTTTTTATTGTGACATTTACTAGAAATAACAAATCACACTGATGCACTTTAACCCAAACAGAATAAAGGAGTTTTAGGGAAATTTGGTCCTTTCTCTGTCTGCCTCATGCGCGGTTGCTTATATAAAGTGTTTGGTTGGCTGATCATGATCATTTTTCTGATCCCACATCTTGAGTGTTTGAGGTCAAAAGGACAGTTGATGCCTCTCAGATCTGCGTCCAGGGAAACTTTTTATAGTACAGTTTAACATAAAAAATAGTCTGATGGTAAAAGCTTTTTCATTGTTGTTTTCAGTTTATGTTTTATTTAAGCCGACACTTTTGTCCAAAGTGACACACTTTTTTGCGAAAGCAGGATCCCTGCAGCTTTTGAGGATTAAGGGCCTCAGACACAGCATCCTAACCCACTGAACCACACACCGCCTCCAGAATCACTTCTTATATTTACTTTGGTAAATGATCTCACACGCAGTAGTGGCCAGGCAAACCTCTGTGTTCCTCATGGGTCACTAGTGTAAATTTCTTCTTTTTTTCCTTTTTTTTTTCCTCTTTATTACTTGCGATAGCTTTCTACCTCTCTAACTTCTTTCCATTTGGAGCTGCTTGGACCTGGAGTGGCAGGTGCCACTATCAGAGGACTGTGGTCAGAAACCATGACTGTCACTTTTTAAAGTCCCTTAGGATCGATGGAGGCCCCCCCCAAAAAAAAGGGGCCAAACGCAGCTGCCCCCGTTTGTCAAATGTGGAGCAGAGCTTCTGGCAGGATCAAATCGGGCACAGGTTGATGTCAGCTCTGGTTACAGGCCAGTGAGGACCTGACGGCCGTCCGCTCAGTGCCCGATTCTCCAGACGCCAGAAGGGTTAGGGTTAGCACCCCGCACCTGCTCCGTCTTGATCCTGCTTGTGTCCTGCTGGCCATAATCAGCGTCTCTACATATCACCTCGCTCATTCCTTCTCTGTGAAGTTCCTCTGTACCCCCCTCGTAAAATCATTGGCATAGACCCCTTAGATTAGCAGGGGGCTTTGTCCACATAATGCCGAACGATATCGGCTCTGTTTAGCCGTGTCAGAAAGCGCCGCTCAGTTTTTATCCAATCGCTCAGTAGCAGCGGTGTGTTGTAGCGATGTTTAAAAGGTGTCCTGCCTTTTAAAGGCAAAACGGCCTGCTAAACTGGACAGGGGGATGGATTTGGGGGTTGGAGGGCGGACACGTCTTAATACCGCCCACCCCAACCCGGTTTACCACTGTTTGTCCTATATGTGGGCTCTGTTTATGGCTGTTCACCTGCAGCCTACACACACATTTATTACCCATGATGCACTGGGGCAGGTGAAGTTAAGCCAAGAAACCAGGTCATCGCTACATGGGCCCCATAAATCAAAATCCCTATTCGGCTCCCTGCTTTACCACTTTCTGGTTGCAGTGTCCTGGCTGAGGGGGGGGGGGTATTAAGGAAGGCCAACCACTTCTCATTTTTATCCAAGTGCTGCCCCCATCACTGCTGTCCCAGTGGAACAATCTAAAATCTGACAACGGTCAGCACAGTTCTGTCTGTAGCAGGAAGCTCCTCCCATGAGAAGCGGTGTTGAACACGCTCCGCTGGTCGAGGGTGCCGGTGGGTGGGGGGATTCACATGGCCTCCCCCCACTGACATAAACAGGAAATAAGCAAAGTTTTGCCACAAAAGAAGGTAGACATTGGCTAAGATGGATGGCATGTGAAATGGTTTCACCTTGATAAGCGATAACAGCTTGTTCGCGTCTGAGTTCTTTCATACATCTATGAAGGATTTAAAATACATGTATAAAAAATGTTCACATTCAGAATCATTCAGCTTCTTTTGTAAGCTGCACCTTATTCCCTTTGTCAATGTTCAAAATGACAGCAGTGAAAATACCTAGTTTTATAAATCTGAGGCTTTTATGTGCTTAAATGCACAATTGTTTGATAAAATCTGAAGTTCTACACCTGGGATATTTCTGTAAGTGTGACTGTTACATTTTGTCTTTGCACTGACTGATTCTTTTTTTACTTGTATACCTTGTAGCTACACAACCTTTTCCCATGTGTACATTTTTCACAGCTTATGCAATATTGTGAGGTATTGTGAGGTGTGACATAAACTATCCCCATTGGCCTTGAATGGAAAAATGCCTTTTTTATCAGTCTTGTGGATTTTTCAGCTCAGTGTTGTGAATTCCATCCGTGAATTGCCAGCATAATTTCCATGGAAACATCCTTTTTTTCCTCTACTCAAAAATGCTATTTGCACCGGGTAGACTTGTGTAAATTAAATCCGAAGGGAGGTCTGAGAAATTGACTTGCAAAGCATTACTGATAATCCTTGTTGCTGTGGCAATAATCTACTTAATTCAGAAATTCAGATTTGAGCATTCATTAGTGTTTAAGGTTCCTCCCCTATGCTGCTGGTCACAAGCACCTCTCACCTGATTTGTTAGTTTGTTGTTTATTTGAATATGTTAACCTAAAATTAAATACAGTTCATTTTTCTCTTTTTCCTGCTTTTGGTTTCTTCCTTGAAGATCTTGTAACAAGAAGAGGAAAAACCAAACAAATGGAAGTGGGAGACACAACCGCTTTGCTTAATGACAAGTGAAAGTCCATTTTCCAGGCAGGAAGTCGTTGGGCCGATGAATTTTGCGAAATACGGTCGGAATTGCCTGTCTTGTTTGTTCATTTGTGGCGTTCACCCAGTATGACCTCAGACATAGGTCCTCAGTGGTGGATTTGCCTTTGGATCTCATTGCGGAGTTGCATTTGCGGATTTTAATGCCCGCAAGAGGATTCATGTTTCTTGGTTTTAGATGAGTCACTGTAAGAGCATCATACCACTAAGATAGGACTGTACTTATGATCAGTGGTTCCAATATAACGTTATAATATCATGCAAGTGATTTTCTAGACTGTGCATGAAATTATAATAAATAGCTTCTCTTGTGCTAAGACACTTCTGAAATATGCCCTCGTACCAGACTGTAAATCAAACATCTAAAGCATTTTCTGTCCTGGCTGATTGGTGAACGCAAAACTTCAAAAATAGACATAAAACATGTTTAGCAGAACCTACAATTGGGTACTGAATAAGTAGTTGGAAGATAAATAGATTTTTATCACTTACCCTACGTGATCCCATCAAGCTACTGATTATTTTTTTTATTATTATTACTTGCTTGTGTTTATACTTTCTGTTTCCTGTGGAACTCACACAGTAAATTGTATTTGCCCTTAATGGGGAAAAAAAGAACAATCGACTTTGCTTTAGGACATAATCGTTTGTCGCCTGGTCTTCCGCCGCAGAGCAGTAAAGCACAATGGGATTACTTGGGCAGGAGGAGCCCGGGGCGCTGGCCTTCCAGGAAATTAATCACCGTCCCGCCGAATTGCAGCGATGGCCCCTGATGTTAGCAAAGTGGCCGTTCCTTACTGGACATTAACACAATAAATATAGATGTTCTGAAATAAATAACTGCACGGGCACCCTGGGCACTGGGTGGGATGGGATTACAAATATTAAAAACCCCATTTCATTGTTTCCCACCAGTTTTGAACTTTACAGTATACAGTGTAGTTCTTTGTCTCATCCAGCTTACTTAATGTTATCATATGTTCACATATGTTTATCCCTTGGTCAGACATACTGCCTGGTCAAAACAAGTCACCGTTTTGAATTTAAATCAGCAAGTACATAAGAGTCAATAATTGTATCGTTATTACAGCTCAGCAATGTTATGCAGCAATAAATTGAAGACAGCTCAGTACCTGAATCTACTGAATTGCCAGGTTACGCCATCAATGGATTTTTCATTACTAATGGCGTGGGCATAATGCCAAGACTCATCGGGCTGGAATAATTCAAAGAGTGATTCAGAGAGCATGAGGAATCATTTTCACATGTGGATTGGCCACCACAGAATCTTGACCTTAACCCCATTGAATGTCTTTAACATGTGCTGAAGAAGACTTTATGGAGTTCAACTCACCTGTGAACAATACAAGTTCTTGACGAGAAATTAATGCAAATTTGGATGAAATAAAAAATGTTGAGATTATGGATAAGCAATAGGGAAACAATGCATTGACAAATGTGCACCATAATGAAAGCTAAAGGCGATCCAACGATATTAAATGTGTGTGACCTTTTTTTCTGGCCGGGCTGTGTACATGTATTATACCATAGACTCGTTGGTTATATGATGTCATGTGAGATGCCTTGTTCTGCCTGAGTGTAACATTGGGGGACTTTTAATTTATTAAAGGACTGTGCACTCGCTATTATAAACCGTAAGTCTATATCTTGAGCATGTGAGAGAAGCTGGAAAACAAGAATACAGTTGCACACTCTACATTGGTGGAGGAAACATCAATGGTATTTGATACTCTGATGATATTCATGATGGAAAAATAAGATCTGAAGACTGACAGAGAGCATTAACGGACAGAGTGAGACAATGGTAATATGGCTAAAGGTGTGAAGCAAACAAAGGATGTGACAACAGGAATGTCAGAAACATAAATGATATAGACAATTTTTGCCTCCTTAAATAAGCATCAATAACAAAGGATGCAGCAGTCAAGAAATATATTGCAGGCTGATACTTGGCAGAGCTGCAGTGAATGACAAAGGAAAAACAATTCAGAACTATTGACATTTCTCAGAGCAAAGATCGCAATTATTCAGATTCTATTTCAGTTTTTATGGATAGGAAAGCTGGATGAATTGCTGATCAAGTGGTAGAGGTAGAGTATCAATGCCTTTGAATATCACAGACTAAGTAAAATAATCAAGTAGATTCTTGTTCAAAGCAAGCCTGAACTTTCTCATGACGCACAAATGGCTGGTGAATGATCAGTGATTTAAGCAGTCTTTTGGTACAAGAAGACCTCAAGAGGATGATGTGCAGAAACACTGTAGATCAGCATTTCCCAGTCCGGTCCTTGGGGACCCACAGTTAGTCCATGTTTTTGTTCCCTCCCTGCCAGAGCAAAAACATGTACTGTCTGTGTGTCCCCTAGGACCAGATTGGGAAACACTGCCATAGACAGGCTCAATCATCAAAATGAACATGCTGTTGGGAAGCCTGAAGACACAGGATTTATGTCTGTATGCTCATCAGCAGTCAACACTGCGCGCAGTGAAGGTGCCAGGTACCTCAGTGTACGGGGTCACAACATAACCAAAGATAGAATTAGCTGCTTTTCTGGGTAGAGAGAAAACCGAATTAGTCCTTAAGTCTTCCCAGCTGTGTCACCCAGTAACTTTCCAGTAATTGTAATTGATGACCGGTTTGACCATGAAAGATGTCTCTGTTGCGTCACTGTCCTTCAGATCTGT
Organism: Cyphomyrus plagiostoma; assembly: GCA_019775915.2. Taxonomy (NCBI): domain Eukaryota; kingdom Metazoa; phylum Chordata; class Actinopteri; order Osteoglossiformes; family Mormyridae; genus Cyphomyrus; species Cyphomyrus plagiostoma. Next base: position 9,574,567 of record JABFEA020000044.1, read on the forward strand.
GAGGACCGTCAATGTTCTGCGCTTGAGGGCACAAGCTCGTTTTGCCACTGTTGTCAGGACGCTCTAAATCTGCTTTGGGGCGGGGCCCCCCCCCCGCGGGGGGGGGGGGGGGGGTGGGGGGGGGGTGTGGGGGGGGTGGGGGAGGGGGGGGGGGGGGGGGGGGGGGGGGG
>JABFEA020000044.1:9597911-9610913 GCA_019775915.2 Cyphomyrus plagiostoma
ATAACAATAAGCTGACACCCCACCCTGCCCCCGTGGACATACTTAACCTGAAGGTGCTCCCCCCCCCCCCCCCCGTGTAGCCGTGGGCAAAATACAGAAAATCCACCTCTGCTAATACCTGCAATTTAATGTTTTAAGCTGGAAATTTTCGTAAAATGGGAATAATAATAGACGACGGAATGTAGGCAGGTCTCCTCTGACTGTTACCCCCTCGCCCCACCCCCTCTCAGGCCCACCAGTTGGCTCACATGCAGGCCCAGGCCAGTAATGGTACGCCAGCCCCCAGCCCCCCCGCCACCAACGAGGAAGAGGACGAGGAGGAAGACGAGTACGACTACGACTACGAGTCCCTGTCCGATGGTAGGAATAACAGCGTTTCTGAATACAGGGTAGTTTCAGTGACACACACCTGTAGCATACACACCGACACAGGGCAGGAACCCAGCCTGCAGACCCATGCCTCACACGCTATCCACGCTGCAAAAGGACACAGTCTCCTTCTGCTGTAGCACAGCAGAGTCTCAGACGCCAGTGCTATTACTCCCTTTCAGCCTCTGTGTACTCAATATTCACTTCCTCCCTGAAATCTGAAGACCCGTCTCTGTATGTCCTCTGTCTCCCTCTTGCTGCCTAACTGCCACTCTCTAGCCGACGTCCTAACTGCTTCCACCACTTCTTACAGCCTAGAAGGTAAAGTCCCCCCCCTCCACGCCGAGCACTGGCCGTGGCCTCTTGGCATGTGGTTTAAACGCAAATACCGTGTGACCGGCCTGTTCGTGTTGCTCCAGTGTGCGTGTGTGTGTGCTGCATGGCTGTGGTCCCGTGCCCCTCAGGCAGGTATAAGAAAGACCTGCGCTCGTTTGTTTTTAGAGACACCGTGTGATTAGGGGAGACTGGCCACTGTAAACAAACAGAGAGTGTGTTTACAGTGCGTTCTGCAGGCGGCAAGATCCCCGAAATCACTGCGGTGTTCCGTGTTAATGTCTGCCTAAGAGAACCCCTCTATAAATATACACTGTAAACACACACATGCCCCCCAGCACTGTGACGTTGCCCCTCATGACAGAGACCCCATCTGCTTTCTCAGGCCCCCGCTCCCCTTTCAGAGACTGGGAGTAAATTGCCCCCCCGCTCCCCAGGGACCTTGTTGTAGCCCCGTCGGACATCAAAAACGTGAACCACGCAGACACCACAACACAGCTCAAAAATATCCCTGCCAATCGGGCGTGTTTTTGAGTGGTGGGACCGCTTTGCACGCTCTTTGCACGTTCTTTGTATGCTCTCTGCACACTTACTTTACGTTTCTTCGGTTGGTGTTGTGTGCTGGTGTGCAGGAAGGCCGTGACCATACGTGTCCAGATGTTTTAGTTTTGCTTACGCAAAATTACCTGAAATTACCCCTAAAACTCCAGATGTTTCGATGACCAAACCTGCCGATGAGACAAGCTGTAACGCGGCCAGTGAGAGAGCTCCTCATTTCTTGGTGATGCTGAGATGGGTTGCAACTGGTGGAGGGATGAGATCAGAGATTTAAGAGGAGAGTTGGCGGTCTTACAGAAACCCTGATTGCATGTCTGCGCTAACCACAGACAACATCCTGGATGACCGACCGGAGGGAAGGTCACCCGTGGAGAAGTTTCAGTATGAATCCAACGACGAGATGCCCAGGAGGACAGCGCGGAAATTGGACAGCCCAGCTGCAAGCAGAGGGAAGGTGAGACAGACTGTCCCCACCAGCCGGCCTCCTGATTCGAGGTCCATTTCCAGACAGTGAGCTCTCCCGGGATGCAGTCTGAAGCTGCTCTCAGCATTGCCATATCTGCTCACATTATTCGCGCAGGTGTTCGACCTAGAGCTCGAGGAGGAGTTCAACCTGCCTCAGAACAAGAAGGAGAGCCGGCAGATTGCGCAGGAGCTCTCTGACCTAGTCATCTACTGTCAGGCCGTCAAGTTCCCAGGTCAGGATCCCCGGCCGCTTCAGTAGCCGCGCCTCGCCGCTTGTTTCCTTTTAAACGTTTCCGCCTTTTGTACGATCACGTGCCAGATGTACGACAACGGCGTGCTCGTGTGTGGTATGCCCGCGCGTGACTTTGAACTGGAAAAAGAAACAAAAATCCAACGGTGGAATTTCCAGGGGGGGCGGGAAGGGGGAAGAAAAACCATCATGTTCTAATGTCAAATGCCCAACTGAATTCCCAAGGAATATAGGCCGGAGTGGAAAATACGGCCGCAAGCCCGGCCCCGGCGCTCATGTCCCTTGTCTGTGCTTTTGGGTGCGTGTGTGTGTGTGTGTGTCTCTGCCTGTGTGTGGGAAACAGGCCTTTCCACCCTCACCCCATCGGGCTCTGGCAGGGGAAAAGACAGAAAGAGCAGGAAGTCGATCTTCGGCAACAACCCTGGCAAGACCAACCCGGGGGACCCCATGACCCCGCCTCGCGCCCAGGGGAAAGGTACAGTTCCCTGCCTGGGGCCCCGCCGAGCCATGTATGCGTGTGGGGGCCACAGAACACCCACAGAGAGCGCATGGGAAAAAGCCCCCAGTGGCCCTGGCCTCTTCTCTGGGTTACAGTCAAGCTTTTGTGAACGGAGACTTCGTTTGATGGGTTACCCGTTTGTGCAGTTAAATACCAAACAATGCACTTTGGGCGTTGCTCCCTCTCATCCTCCGCTCGCGGTTCCATAGCAAGTATGCCACCTACTGTCTGTTTATAAGTCACATGATGCTTTTACACAAAGCATTGTACATTATGTTTTGTTTTTTTTTGGAGAAAGCTAGGTCAGACAGTCCACGGAGCGATTGAGGATTAAGGGCCTCACTCAGGGGCCCGACGGTAAAATCACTTTGTGACACTGGGATTTGAACCGGCGCCCTTCTGATCACAGGCTCAGTGTCCTACCCCTCTGAGCTGCACACCACCCCCTGTCTAGCAAATCCAGGCTTGATTGTCTCACCCTGACAATGGTAACTAAGTGAAATTTCCTCCCAGGCACTTTGTTTAGTCAGTTAAAAAGGAGCAGCTGGGAAGGTGGTTTCAGGAGGGGCCGCTTTTCCAAAAGGTCCCTGACATCCCGCTGCCGGCGTTCTCGCTTTCGTCTCTTCGTGTCCCGGCCCGCTCGCATGTGTGACCCCCGACCCCCTCTCCGCGTCGCTGACGACGGCCGGCACTCCCTCTCCAGCAGGCCCCCTGGAGGGCGTCCGCGTGAATGCCGACGAGCAGGCCGCCCCGGCGCCGACCTCCAGCCCATCGCTGAGCGCCATCATCCGCACGCCCAAGTGCTACCACATCTCCTCGGTGAACGAGAATGCAGCCAAGCGCCTGTGCAGGCGCTACTCCCGGAAGCTGATGGAGCACACCAGCTGCCAGCTGCTGCGTACCTACCCCGCCGCCACCCGCATCGACTCCGCCAACCCCAACCCCCTGGTCTTCTGGCTACACGGCATCCAGCTGGTGGCGCTCAACTACCAGACAGACGGTAAAAGATGGGGCCCAGTGAGGATGGGATCCAGTGAACAATATTAGGGAATTGCCTGTCTGCACCTACAGAATCTGGAGAGTGGCTATGGTGTGAAGAGTGTTGCCTAGCAACATGGGGGAGGTGTAGCCAACATGAGGGGATACGAGTGGGCGTGGCTGACAAGGATTCTACTGTAACTCCTATTAACAACAATTGCATGAAGAGGATCTGAGTATCAAGATAAACCTCTAAGTACTGATATATAATATTTACTGGCTAGGCTTACACGGAAATAACCATTCAGCTATTGTTACTAGCGGTAATAACCAGTGATGCTTCTGGACCTGAAATGTCCAACAATGGTAATAATAGCAGTAGTGCTGTGGAAAAATTACACACTGACAAGTAGAAATATAGATGTGAAATTTGCAAGAGCCTTAATATGAATTTCTCCGATAATCTGTTCGAGATCAGCGATTAACGATAATCAAACGTGTCAAATTTGCTTATATTGAAAGAATTCACAGCTTCAGGGCACATGTTATGAGTTGTCAGGCTTCACCGGAAGCTGCCTTAACATCGAGCTTCAGTTTCCTTTGGTCACTCCTCAGGAGCAGTTACTGTTCAATGCACCGTGACTTGTTTGCAATACTATTCTCTAGCATTTTTGAGATGGAGAATATATTTGTCAACTTTTAATGTTGTTCCATGTAAAACGGGTAAATCACCACAAATGTTATTGGTCTCTGATGTGTCTCCCCCGGTTTGCCCCACAGACTTACCCATGCAGCTGAACGCCGCCATGTTTGAGGCTAACGGAGGCTGTGGCTACGTCCTGAAGCCCCCTGTGCTGTGGGACCGGAGCTGCCCCCTGTACCAGCGCTTCAGTCCCCTGGAGAGGGACATGGAGAGCATGAGTCCCACCCTCTTCTCCCTCACTGTGAGCAAGTCCCCACACACTCTACACCTAACACTTTACATTCCACACCCCAGCCCTCATCCCCTATACTCCCCATTCTACACTCTAAACACTACACTGTAAATCTACACTCAACAATCTATACTCTAGAATCTACACTCCAAAATCTACACCCCACACTGTACGACATGTATACATCTGTACCGGGTGTTAATAAGGATAGATCTCATCAGCCTGTAACATCAGTCAGGGTAGGAAGGGGGGGGGGGTTCGCGCAGAGGAGGGGAGCCGTATATTCAGTGTTCACATGGAAGTGTTGTAAACATAATGACCCAGTGGCATAAGCTCTGTGGGTGAGTCGCCCACGTGGAGTGTGGCCAGTGTGGTAAACACAGATCGCTTTGACGCCATGCAGGCTTTTGGGTTTCCTCCATCCAGCGCTTCCTGTCTTTACCTGGCAGGTCATTTCGGGTCAGAATGTATGTCCGGGCAACACGGCGGGCAGCCCCTGCGTGGAGGTAGATGTCCTGGGGATGACGACGGACAGCAGTCACTTCCGTAGCAAGCCCATCCACCGTAACACCCACAACCCCATGTGGAGCGAGCAGTTCCTCTTCCAGGTGTACTTTGAGGACATGGCCTTCCTGCGCATTGCTGTGGTGGAGAACAACACCTCCCAGGTCACCGGCCAGAGGATCCTCCCCCTCCGGGCCCTCAAAGCAGGTGGGAGTCAGGTGTTTAGAATGGTCTTGGCTGCGCAGGATTCATTTAAGTTTAGCCGGTGTCTTTTGATGTCAGTGTGTGTGTGTGTGTGTGTGTGGGTGGGGGGACCATTTTTTCACTCCTCACAAGTGGAAATTCAGTTTTATAAAAATCTGTGACTGCCATCAAAAAACGAAAAATGCCAGAAGTCTTTTATTTGGTTACATTATCTTTAAGGTTAGGGCTGGGTAGGGATTAAGGTTGTCATTGTTGGGATTAGGGTTTGCCCATAGAAATGAATGGACAGTCCCCACAAAGATATGAGTACAGGTCTGTATGTGTGTGTGTGTGTGTGTGTGTGTGTGGGTTCACTGTGTCTGCAAATCCAGGACTGATCAACCATAAATAATGGGTCCTGCTTCCATAAAATGCTTTTATCAGCTTATTAATCAGGGAGACATGTTGTCTTTCCAACATTCCCAGAGTTTACAAAATAAAATGGTAAATCCAAGACTTGGAATGATGTAAGATCGGGAAGCCCTTTCATGTGTCTGTATTTTGATTGATTGTCGATTAAGGTGTTTAATGAAATGCGGTTTTCACTGAAACAGTGTCTTAGCTATACAGCATGTGGGTCACTCTGGGATTCTTTGGGTCGTTTATAAAAAAAAAGGAGTCATTTAATTATCTGTTATGGCTATTAATACAAGGTCCACGGGGCCTGAGAAGCCTTAGTTAACCTTCAGTCGATCTGTCTTTTCTCTCTTTGTTCCTTGGGTAAGCGAAACCTCATATACCGTGTGCTGGCAGTGTCAGCAGAGGCTGCGTGTGCGTGAGTCAGGTGTACATTGCATTGTGGGGACCCAATCTCACCACAATGTGATAAAAACCCATGATTTTGACGCTGTGGACACTGCCGTCCTCTCAGGGTACAGACACGTGCAGCTGAGGAATCAACACAACGCGCCCCTGGAGGTGTCCAGCTTGTTCATATTCAGCCGCAGAGTGGAGGAGACCCCCCCCGGGGGACAGCCTGCGTCTGTGGTAAGAGCCAATGTGGGAGACGGGGACACGGCGGTTGGCAGCGGGAGTGACACCTGCACGCTAATGTCACCGTCTCCTCAGAGCCAGCTGGAGAAATGCTCTCCCACCATCCGTCACGCACCTTGTGGAACGTTTGCTTTCCGGTGTTTAGTTTAACTTTTGCTTCCAGTTTATTTTAGCTGAGATTCAGCCGCCAACCCTTTCGTGTCGGAACGCGCCGCCGCGACGGCCCCACCCTGAGCGTTTCCCGTTTCACCCCCAGCTGTTCAGCACGGAAGAGCGCCGTGCCGCCGTCCCGCACAGGGTGACGGTGCACGGGGCCCCGGGGCCCGAGCCCTTCGCCGTGGTCAACGTCAACGAGAGAACCAGCGCCAGACAGCTGCTCGACACTGTGAGTCTCACCTCGGTCACATCATCACGCACATTCACACACAAACACCTACATAGAAACTCAAAGACAAACACACGTGTAATCATATCTTTTTGGAGACCACTCATTCATTTCTGTGGGAGAAAATGCTAATGCTAACTATGACAACCTTAACCCCTACCCAGCCCTAACCATAACCATAAGCAACCAAGCAAAATACAAGACTTTTTGCATTTTTAGTTTTTAAACTGCAGTCACAGATTTTTTTTTATAAAATGTAGTTTTCTCATATGGGGACCAGTCAACTGGTAAAAAAAAAACTGGTATTCATCACGTTGTGGGGACATTTGGTACGGTATAGCTGGACCACACACACACACACGCACACACACAGGTCCCCAAACGACAACAAGGTCTCTACTAAACAACTTTTTAAATTTGATATCTACGCTCACTGGGGAGTGTAGTAGATACACCTGCTTCTGAACTCAATCAGCTTGTTGCTACAAGAAGGATTATGTGGCTGTAATGCAGCACGCAGACGGGATCTGCAGGTTTCGCTCCCGTGCGGCTGAGCATCGGCGCGGTTATGATCTCGGACCGAAGCCATTTGGAATGTGTCGCGACTGCTGCTGCCGTGACGCATGCTGGCGTTAGAATCTCAGAAGCAGCCGTCCTCCTGGGGTTTCCATCCCCTAGAAGAGAGTTTACAGAGAATGGTGTGATGAACAAAGTACATCCAGTGGAGTGGCATTTCTCTGGCTGAGAACACCTTATTAACGGAGGAGCTGGGAGGAGTATGGGCAGCCCCGTTAAAGCTGACAGGAAGACCACACATGTGTAAGCAACAGCTCAGTATAAGCAGTACGCACAAAGGTTTCTCTGAATCCATATCTTGTCTGCTCTTTTGTTTTTCTGCAACAACAAAATATTTGACACTGGTCTGGGCAGATAGTAACACCAACAGCAACCCCCCCCCCCATGACCACTATCACTACAGTGAGACAGCAGGGATTGCCAGAGATGTTTTCCTGTAACACAGACCATATTAAACCATGTTTTAATAGTTGTCGTCATTTTGCACTTGATCTCTCAAGATCTGCGATATGCTGACATCTTGACTACTTTATAAGTGATTCTGCCCTGTACTGGCTAGATGTACCCGATCAAGTGGTTGTGCCTACCTGATGAAATTGCTTGTTGTACACCTTCTGCAGGTGGCTTATCTTATGAAAATGGATCTGCTTCTTATAAATGATTGCTAATGGAGTCGTTTGAGTGTCTGGTAGGCTTTTAAGCAGTAATATACTTATGAGGTGAAATTAGATTGACACCACATGGCCTAGGGTGATTATGAGGGATGGTTCGCTAATAGGTGCTGCCCTGCCCCCCACCCCGTCAGATATTATCACCGTCAGAGGCTGCGGACTATTTCCTGTGCGAGGAAAAGATTCCTCTGTCAAAGGAACGCAGCGATCCCAAGAAGCAGCCTCAACAGCGCCCCCTAGCGCCCGAAGAGGAGATCCTCAGAGTTCTAAGCAGCTGGGTCCCAGAGGAGAGCTGCGTGGGTCGTATCTGCCTGAAAACCAAAGAGGAGGTACATTCTCAGCCCTCTGTCTAACAGTGTTAGTTTATCTTCAACAAGTGGCTTTTGAATTTCAAGCACCAAGAAACCACATATGTATCTTTATTGGCTACTTATTGAGCTGACAGTATACTTAAAGGCACTGCTTACTTTTTACAGCTTCATTTGACATTTAAAGAGTACCACCTAGTGGCCTGGCTGTGTAACAGCCACTGATGGGTAAATTAGACACTCTCTGTTAATAAGTCTTGTGTCATGACATTCTGGCGTTGCACGGTTTTTGCCGAGAGTCCAGTACAGCCATTAACGGCAGCTTTTACCTCCGCAGCACCTGAACAACAGAAACTCTGTGCCGGAACGCCTGGAGGAGGCGAGTGTCCCGCCAGAGGAGGACACCTTCCTGGTTCAGGTGCATGACGTGTCGCCCGAACAGCCTCACACTGTCATCAAGGCCCCGCGCCAGAGCACTGCCCAGGACGTCATTCAGCAGGTGACCAGAACATTTTTGCTGCCCTCTCTGCTGTCTGTCCATTTCTGTGAAAGGACCTAGCCTGTATTTAATGTGGTCAAATTCAGCATTCTCTGTGGGACTCCCTTTTGTAATACAGCGTCTTCTATGGGAGGCCCTTTGGTTATACACAGCACCCTCTATAGGAGGCCCTTTGGTTATACACAGCGCCCTCTATGGGAGGCCCTTTGGTTATACACAGCGCCCTCTATGGGAGGCCATTTGGTTATACACAGCACCCTCTATTGGAGGCCCTTTGGATATACACAGCACCCTCAATTGGAGGCCCTTTGGTTATACACAGCGCCCTCTATGGGAGGCCCTTTGGATATACAGAGCGCCCTCTATGGGAGGCCCTTTGGTTATACACAGCGCCCTCTATGGGAGGCATTTTGGTTATACACAGTGCCCTCTATGGGAGGCCCTTCGGTTATACACAGTGATGTCTCCCACGTCCTCCGTAGGCACTGAGTAAGGCCAAGTACTCCTGTAGTATCCTGAACAACCCCAATCCCTGTGACTACGTGCTGATGGAGGAGGTGTCCAAGGACCCCGCTAGCAAGAAGGGGTCGGCCGGCAAGCCCATCCAGCGGGTCCTCCTGGAGCAGGAGTGCGTCTACCAGGCGCAGAGCAGGTGGAAGGGAGCTGGGAGGTTCGTGCTGAAGCTGAAGGAGCAAGTACAGGTGAGGTGGGGTTTGGCGACCTTCACCCCCAACCCCCCCAGTCCCTGAAATGCATTCCAGCTCCATAGGAAGGATCCACAGGGGGATCAGTTTTATGAAAACTTGACTGGTACCTACAGAACTGTGCCAAAGTCTTAGGCAGCCAAAAGAAATTATTTAAGCTATTTATCTGGGTAGTAAGTGTACATATCATTTGCTCAGAATAAAAAAAACACAATTTAATGTTAAAACATGCACAAATTAAGAGTAACACAATAAAAACTACTAAAAGTTTCTTCTGTTCTCCAAAAAGTTACCGACATCTGCTAGATGAACACCTCTTCAATTCCCAAACCTCTCCTCAGGGGCACCTCAGCTATTCCATGTTTTTATTAAATTTCACCATCAGCTCACTTCTTTAACTTCATTAGTTAAAAAAAGGTGAGTGATATATTGGTCAGCTGTACAGGGTGCGCTAGTGGTCAAGTCAGATCGAAAGTGTAAATGGGTGAAAAACTTCTTGGGTGAACTGGATGATTGCTGAAGACTGGGATGATTTTAGCAGCGGGTTTGAAATGGCTAAGCTGACACAGCCAACACACTTCGACAAACATAAACATTTAAATATCATTTTCTTTGACTGCCTAAGGTCTTTGCACAGTACTGTACATAAAATATGATTTGGTATATAGAAAACACAGTATAAAATCATAAATTCAAACTGAATTTCTAAAGATCAGACTGGGGAAAAGTTAGTGATTTGGTTTGTAGTAGAGGATCCATTGTCTTTGTTCCGTATGTATTATTATCATTATTATTATTGTTATTATTATAACAAATATATCAATTTAAACAATCTAATTTAAAAAATGGCATGAAAGACAAAGCAACAAATTGGGCATCATGGAAATCTGCTTGACCATATGGGTGTCTGATCACGTGTCACCACTGTGGGGTCCAAATCGACAACCTTGCAGTCCTCCTAATCATTCGGTCCCTGTTCGTAGGCATGCCGCGAGGACAGGAAGAAGGGCATCTCCCTGACCAGTGAGCTGAAGAAGCTGACTGGCCGCAGCCGTACTGTGGCCGTGGGTATGAGCGCCGCCCCAGAGGGCGCCCACAGTAAGGACGAGAAGGTGGCATGCGGAGTTCACCCGGGTGACACATCTGAGTAGTCGACCCTGGCATGTGCATGGAGGCCATGTGAGGTACGGTCTGCGCTCTCTAACGCCCCCTAACTCCCGATCCTGTAGTAACCTATTGTCTGTTGAGGTTTAACAGCGGCCATCATTGCGGGCGAGTTGGCTTTGCCTGGCCAACTGCTCGCTCAGAGTATACTGATGACCCTGCCGGTAATATTCGGCAAGCGCCAAAGTTTATAATGCTCATTTTCCAGAGTGATTCAAATGCCACTGGCCTGCTGCTGTAGTCTGATGAATAGCACATAGAAAACAGCCTTTCTAATACCGCTGGGCTCTTATTGACCGTCATTAATGCTGTGTTTGTGGCTGGTTTTGCTAACTGTTCGAGTTTCCATGTTACATAATTCATTAACTCTGACTCTGGTGGAGTCTAGATTTGGATATGGATGGTAGGGATAGTTCAGGTCTGATTTGGTTCCTGATTTGGCTCATTTGGCTCTTATTCATTTTCATTAAATTCAGACCTCCCTAGTAAAGGCTGACCCCATCCCCCTTTCATAAACTTGTTTCTGTGTGTATTGGACAGAGAATCGCTTTGTACAGCCCTCAGGGTAACACTACTGTCTTTTTTGGCACATTTGGTTTAGTCACTGTTTATTCACCGTATTTACCTTAAAGGATGTGCATCTGTTTGTAGAATAAAAAAGGTAGATAAAACTAATACTGTATTTCAAGGGAAGCTGCATGATTATGAGTGTGTACATAGGCAACAGGTGTGTAAAGTGTGTTGAGTCCTCGCTGATTAAACTCATTTGCTTCCTGTCTGCAGGAAGACTCTCTGAAGGGCTGAAGGCCTGTGTGGCGGGGAGCAGATCAGGGGTAGAGAGACTTCTGGGAAGCCAGCCCAACCAATGCATGCTGTCCCCAGCAAGCCACGCCCCCTCCACCTGGCCCTTCCCACTGCTGTGGAACTGGAAACTGCCCATATGAGCACTGCTCCTGGGGAAATGCAAACGTCAGAGTGAGACCCATCAAAGGTGTCGGACGACTCCAGCCTGCACCCAATTTTTGCCCTGGGGAGTCTTTATTGGGGTTCAACTAACACCCGTGTCCCCAGACAGCCATGTTGTTAGGGCAGATAAACCTGGTCGTCAGCGCCGGATCATGTGGGGAAGGAGATCGGGTACCTAGGAGCCCCTCAATCCCAGAATAGCACCGGCGGTTGCAGAGAGCGTAACTCGGGGTAGCCACAACTCATCCGACTGGGATGACCAGAAGGTGGCTGGTTTGAATCCCGTTCTGTGCCTGCGACCACAGTACTGTAGCAGATCCGTGCTTTCGGCTTGCCTTTCTTGTATTGACGCTACTTTGCACTTGTTCATTTGGATTCCTAAAAATTGGCTATTCCTATACCAAAGGAACATTTATTCATTTGCTAATTACACGTTTATGGTATATTGTTTTCCCTTGTGGTAAAAGTATACAGCTGAAATGGTTGTAAACAATGTATTACAGAGGTTTCTCTTCTGTGACCTCATGGTACTGTAAACATTTAACTTTAAATGAAGCTATTTAATTCTTAGCTATTGCTACTAATTTTTTAAAAGATTTTTTTTAACTGTACACGTTCCCCATGGACACTGGGAGAACTCTGTAGGGGTCATGGTAATATATTTGGCATTTAAAAGCATTTGTTGCCTGAAAGTCTTTTTACATTAAATCGTGTAAATGTAACATTCTCTCAATTTCCCAGAGCACGTTTTGGTTGTTTTAGTGGATTGGGCTTTTTTAAAAAGGAAGCCAGGTGAATTAATCTTAAAGTGAATCTCCCACCGTTGACGGGACGGTTCGACGTTTCATGTCATTTTGTTGTTTTTTTTAGCTGTGCAATGTGGAGAACCGGCGCTTCCTATCATTCTTCTTTGTATGCCTGATTTCACAGAGCCTTTGAGATTTTGCGACATTCACTGTCTACAGTTGTACTTCTCAGTCTAATATTCCTGTATGTTACTGTGGATCATAGTCCAGAAATAGGCAAATGTGTACGACTGATTCTTCTGTTCCAGCAGATGCCACTGTCCTGCACTTTCATTTTCCCTTTTTTGTAAATTTTTATATATTTTTTTAAAGTGATAACCTTCAGTAGGCAAAAGTTGTTCTGATGTCAATCTTGGCACGTTTGTTTTGATGTATCTGATGGTGCTTTTCTAGGATTGGGGAACATTTGGAACCACTGTAACATTAATTAGGTGAATGTTGTACCAAGATGACGTTTGTGGCGGTTACATATCAAGGTCAACATGGTGTTTACCTTTTTTTTCCCTGTAACATGAGTCCATTGTGACTTTTAGTACCGTTTCTGAACATTTGCTGTTTTCGTGTCTGCGGTACAGATTTCTGGCGGAGTACATTTTTTTCCAGCCTTATTTTGTAAATAGTTTGTGATTTAATGATCCAAAAACATCTTGACCTCAGATGTTTAGCTGTTTTTAATTAGCTTTAAGCTGAAACTCATAGAATACCCCCCATGTTGTACATTTTAATTTATTTTACAATTTAGGCCTGGGGGGGGGGGGGGGTTAGTTTAATATAAAATTTATAAATAACGCTTGTT
>JABFEA020000044.1:9615833-9630665 GCA_019775915.2 Cyphomyrus plagiostoma
CACACACACACACACACACACACACACACACACACACACACACACATATATATATACACACATGTTAAGAATGGACCGCCTGCCACGAACCTGTAGTAAAACAAGAAGCCTAAATTCAAATGCAGAACTGCAGGGGGGGAATACTTACCTGCATGGAGATGCAGCAAGATTTTGTACAGGTGTGTGTAGAACTTCAAAGGGTCGATGTTGAGGACGTCACCTGTTCATGAGAAACCAGATTAACATGCATATGCACACCAGGGGCCAGGAGGACGTCAAGCTACCGCTGAGACACTGACCTTGACCAGACAGGATGGTGAAGGATGTCTGGATGCAGTGGAGACACTCACGGTAGGTCAGGTCCTTCACAGAGAAAATTGGAGAATCATACAACCCAACTGAGAACGACAAAGGGGCTCAAGGGTCCACCTTATACACCCTGAACAGGACGAGAGGAAAACCACAGCCCCTCACCGTGGACTCGATGAGATTATGCAGCACTGTCAACAAATCATCGAAGAACTCCAGATTTATGAGGTGAGCAAACCTTCAAAAGATAAAGAGTCCATGAGGATTACATGCAGTGAAGATCCGTACGGTGCTATCCACAGGGCACTGCGCCCATCCGTACGGTGGTATCCACAGGGCACTGCGCCCATCCGTACGGTAGTATCCACAGGGCACATGAGAGCATGACAGGGCAGGGAAATGGGACGGTCTGCCCTTACTTGGCTAATCCTTCCAACACAACGGGCAGCAGCACAGACTTCTGGGCCTTCTTCAGTATTCGGAAGTAGATCAGGAACACGATGTTCAAGGTCTCTGTGTGCTGAGGGGACAGAATGCCAGTGTGAAGCCATGGTGATGAAAAGGAGGGATGGTCACACACACACACACACACACACACACACACACACCCTCCTATACTGATACATTCAGTTACTATGCTGAGAAACCCAAACAGTCCATCTAAACTACTCTGCCAACTGCAAGCCGTTTGGTTGCCAGCAGTGAAGAGGCTCACCAGCTTGATCTTTTTGTCCTTGCTTTCTGAGGCCTCTGCTTCCAGCAGCTCCTTCTCCAGCTTCTCCTCGGCCTTCTTCCACTGCAGGAGGCAGGAGGTTGAAGGTCAGAGAGATCCGGTCACTCGCCACAGGCCAGCGCCAGGGAGGACGGTCAACCACCCCGGCTTGGACCAGCCCACCCCGACTCACCTTCCGCTGCATCCTTGACAAATTTTTCTTCTTCTCTTTGTAGGTCATGAACTTCTTCTTGGGGGCGACATGTTCTGTGTCTTTCTTTAACTCTACCTCCTTTATTCTGAGGCTGAGCAAACACTTCAGCACCTGTTTGCATGGCAGGGGGACGACGACATGTCATTTTAAATAACATGAGACATCCATCGAGTCACCTGCTTCCAGTACAGCATCGCGGATCTGTACAAACACCTAAAACCAGTTCACTGCAATGAGTTAAACGAGGAGAAAACTGCAGAAGAGGCCCGGAATTTAAGGGCACTTTTCTGCTGCACCAGGCACCATACTTTTGGTACATCAAGAAAGTACAAGAAAGTTTTCCACTGAAGTAAAAACTGATACTGGGCATTTTGTACTGAATTCGAAAAATGGCTGTAGTATATTACAGGGCTGGATGATGTGCGATATTAATATGAACAATGCAATACATATGTAATTTTACTTTACTATTTCATACTGTACAGACATTATAGGGCAGGGAGTTTAAATTTTACCAAAACATTTTTACTCTGGGGGAAAAAAAAAACTTAGCGAAGGTCTTGCAAGTCCCACTCCAAAGTACTGAAGTGCCAAAAAAAATACCCCGGCTGTTTTGGTACTTTAAGTACTGTAACTTCTGTCAATAAAAAAGAGAAAGTACCATAAGTACCATAACAAAAGTACAATACAAGGGGGTAGTGCCTTAAGACTCATCCTCAGGCATGTTATACTGAGACGGCAGAAGGGCCAGCCTCACCTCTGGGTTCACGTCGTAGTTCCTGCTCTTGACCAGTCCTGAGATCACCTTCACCATTCCCAGCGAAGCCTGGCCCATCTTATCCTGCTTCAAGAGCTTCTTCACATGCTCACAGCACATGGTGGACACCTGCAGCAGGCGAGTGTCGCATGAGGACCCGAGTGAAACACCACAAAGCCACATCTCCAGGACGTGACAGTGAAGCAGTGTTTCGGGCCCCCAGTGAAGTCCCAGCTATTGGACTAACACTCCTCAGCAAATCTTTTTAGATTCCCGTTTGCTCCACAAGATCCAGAGAAGCTGCGTACAGCACACTGGTTGTTACTCTTGTTTATAAGGAAATGTATGAAACACCTTCCATCTTCTGTAATTATTTTCTTCCAGTATAGAATTACATGGGACCTGCAGTCCATCCCAGGAAGCACAGAAACAAGGCAAAGGAAAACCTAGGAGAGAGAATTCATGTGTGTGTGGGAGGAAACCCAGGGAAGAACCTGGGAGAACATGCATCCTCCACCCACAGAGAGGCAGCAGTCAGATCCACAGTCCTGGAAATGTGAGGCTACAGCCCCCCCCCCCGCCTCCCGTCCCCTCAGAATGAAGAACCACCGGGTCTAACATGGTCAAACTGGCAAGCAGACAGAACCCAGGCCCGAGCCAGCGGCCAGCTCCGCGCTGGGCTCACCTCGGGGCAGGCGTCGTTCATGAGAGGCGCCACCATCACCAGGATGTTGTTGTGGAAGTTGAAGTGGGGCAGGGCCACCATCAGTTCGCAGAGACACCGGATGGCTACCAGGGCCAGGCCCTTGTAGGCCTGCAGGCTCACTGTCTCACTCTTCTTCTTCTTCTTCTGCTTCCAGTCTGTTGGGGAACAGAGATGCACAAGGGTGTCCCTGTTGTACCTAGACAGACACTGCATATGACCACCTTTAAGGCTGCCGCAAACGGAATCAATGTCCTATTAGCAATAGGACGCGTGATTGGTGATCACTGCGGACAGCAACTTCCATAGATAATAGACAACAGATCTGTCATCTTTATTAAAATGACTCTCTGTACTCTATATGTGGGTCTGCTGCATTGAAAACATTCTGCACCCTCTAGAGTTGTGGCGAGTCATAGGACGAGGACAGAGTCTTCGCCAGCGTGTTTGATTTAATTTTGCCAGGATGTTATTCGAAGTATGTGGCCACCTCTATGTATGACAGTGACCTCAGAGCACCAACAGATAGACTGGTGGTTTAGAACCTTTGCTTGTAATCCTAATGCTGCTGGCACAAGTCAATCAAGAGAAACACCTATAGTACTTCTGAGAAAACCATTTAAGGATTCCAGTAAAGTACATGACATCTTCTGTACCCACTTGTCCTATTCTGGGTTGCAGGGGATCCGGAGCCTATCCTGGAGGCTACAGGCGCAAGGCAGAGAACAACCAAGGACGAGGCACTAACCCAACGCAGGGCACAATCACACTTAGGAACAGTTTGGTTACTCCAATTAGCCCAGCATGTTTTTTGGACTGTGGGTGGGGGGGGGAACCGGAGTATCCAGGGGAAACCCCACGACGACATGGGGAGAACATGCACACTCCACACACATGGAGCCTTGCATACAAAAACGATAGGTTTGCTAAATTATTGATTAGATGCAGTAAACCTAGCTAAACTGATTCTTCCCATATCACAAAGACGCCCACCCACAGTCCCAAAAACACAACGTATTCTAAATGACCCCAAGCGTGTAGTCGTGCTTCCCCAGCCCTGTGCACTGTGCTGCCTGAGACAGGGCGGAGTTCTTAAAGCACTAATTGAGCCTCGTCGGCCATCTCGGAGCTCCAACCTGTACCTTTCACCGTCTGCTCCAGGTCCTCCAGGTAGAACTTATACTGGCTCACCAGGCCCTCCTCGAACTCCCGCAGCTGCTGTGTCTCCTTCTTCACCTGGGGGGGGGCACACGCAGGCCGCCAGTGTCAGCGAAGGCACGGATGCGGTTACTCAGTAGCGGGAAAGCGAGTTGGGGGGGCCTTGAGGGGGTACCTTGGTCGCCTTCTCTTCCTCGGTCAGAGGCCGGATGCGGTAAGACGGTACGACGTCCTTGAGGATCTCCATCAGCGAGATCATGACCACCTTCCTGACGGTGACAGCCACGCAGGGGTCGGCCTCCATCAGCATGCCCCGCAGCTCTTTCAGCTTCTTGATCTAAGACGCGTGTCCACAGAGCCTCCTCAGAAAACGGTGCCCTCCAGCCTCACAGGCTGCTTAAAGAATCCCCCTCCATCCCATAATGCACATCACCACAGGGTCTCACGTTGCTGGTAGGGTCTGACAGGATGGCGGAGCCCAGGCCGGCGACGCGCGTCTTCCTGTCTTGGAGCCTCTGTCTGCGCAGCTGCAGCTGCTCCTCGGGGTTCAGTGCAGACATGTCTATGGCTTCCGCTGAGGGCACATTACATCGTCACAAATCAAGCCAGGTGGAGACTCAGCATTAGAGGCAGGAAAGCAGAGCAGAAACCAGCCAGTCCAGTTCAGTACCACATCCAGATTCGTTCTCCTCTTCCTGCAGTTCAGCCTCTTCCTCTTCCTCCTCCTCTGCCTCCTCTACCACTGCAAGAAGTAATGATACATGCATGACACATGACAAAGGTTCAAATATTCACATTACATAATTCGTAGACGCCTTTGTCGAAAAGCGATGCACAAGTGAGGATCAAGAGCAAGAGCCAGACAGCATCCCTGGAGACAATTGGGGCTTTTGTGGGACAGCAGAAGGATGGCATCACTCCGCTAGTAAAGGGATTTGAACCAGTAACAGAAACAGAGTTCTAACCCAGAGCCACTTAGTATCCCTATGGCAAGCTGCTTCAGAAACACTAATCAGACCGCTATTATGTGGCATGGCGTGTTGGTGCCTGCGGAGAGCGCTGGAGCTAACATCACACCTGGCTTCTCCATGGTCTGCCGGATAATGCCAGTCTTGTCTTTGATTGGCAGCAGATGAATGACCTCCTTCTCCTCCTCCGCTGGCATCCTTCTCGGCGTCTTCTCGTACGCCTCCACGGCGTTGCCCGACTTTCGCTTCCTAGCGTGCACTGGATCGCTGCATATTCACGGGGAGGAGATAGACCAAGTTCAGCCCTCGCTCCTTGGCCGTTTAAAGGGCCACGCTACAGGCTGCAGACGCCCTGCTCATAAAGGCCTCGCTGTTTTCGCTAAAGACACATGCATTATCCGTACGTTTACCGAAACTGTAACATCAGTGTGATCCACGAAACCTAAATGAGGTAGAACAGGGCATGAGACCGGGGGACACAGACTATAGGCAATTATAGACACCAATTCACATGACATGTTTTTGGAACATAGGTAGAAGACTGCATAAACACAGAGACAACATGCAACATCCACTCCAACGTCCAACCCAGGAGGCATGAAGACCATGAACCAAGAAAATACTTCATGAAAAACCAATAAGGAATTTCAGCAGGCTAAGAGGCAGGGCCTTCATACCAGGAGGATATGTCTCTGGTCAGGAATGAAGCCTTCTGGCCCATGGCTCTCATCTCTTCCAAGTCATTTTCCTCCATCATGTCCACCGGGAGGGATTCCTCAAACTCCTCCTCAGGCTCATCCTCTTTTACATAAACCAAAAACGTAATGAAATGTGTTAATGACTACTTCTCATTAATTATATAAGAGGAAATGTGCTTAAAGAATTTCGTATAATCACTATTAACATACAACAATTGTCATTGCCACACTTAACAACAATAATATCAGTAGTAAGCTAAAGAATACTTCCACCAGTAAAACTTAGTTATAAATGCTGGATTTTATCCTGATGCAATTTTACAGATACTGCGACGTTGCTAGTTTAGCATTTTTGTAATGCCGGTACAATGACACGGTAAGCTGCACACCTGCCCTTTTCTTGTACCGCTCCAAAGGAGCAGGAGTCCTAAGCGACTCATCCTTCAGCGCCTGGCGAAGTCTCTTCTGCTCTTTACGGTACTTCTTGCTGCTGCTCTGCTGCTTGAAATGACGATTCTTCAATTTGTTTTCAAGCTTCACGTTGCTTGTTTTAAGCAACTTCCGAAAGGTCGGCTTCCTTTTTTTACTTCTCGGCTGTGAACAAAAACGCTCTTTATTCACCGATGAACTAGAGAATTCATCCCCCACTGCAAAAACCACGATATCAACTTAGCTTTCACTTCAC
This sequence comes from Cyphomyrus plagiostoma, assembly GCA_019775915.2. NCBI lineage: Eukaryota > Metazoa > Chordata > Actinopteri > Osteoglossiformes > Mormyridae > Cyphomyrus > Cyphomyrus plagiostoma. The sequence continues at coordinate 9,622,038 of JABFEA020000044.1, forward strand.
ATAAAACATCTGGTCAAAACTTACCGGTCCCATCTTGAATTGCGTATGTATTGATGTCAACGAAGGTTGTTGGATATTTTATATTATTGCTGTTTACGATCATAAACAACTCTAATGTGACTGCGGTATATTCTAAATAAAACCAATAACGACCCACGTGTTACGCGACTGAACTGGAAGTAGTCGGTGTTGCGTAAAATGCATGGAGGCATGACAGACTCGAGCCGCAGTTTGTAATTACTGCCCCCAGTGGCACGGAGGACTCTCCTCATGCATACCAGTGAAAAAATATGTACATCGAAAGTGTGTCCCCTGTGAGTAAATATAAAATTCAAAAAGCAACACTAGGCTGTAAATGACTAATATCGATGCATAAAAATAAAACATATACACGGTATTTCGCAAATATAAAATTGTGGGGTTTCATCAGTGCAATCTGCGATTAAAGAGCAAGTCACGCGCACTGATGACATGTTTAGGAGGATAAGACCACCAGGTCAGGTGTGGCCCGTACGGGGGTCAAACCGGCATTTCTGATATTATCGTCGTACGTGCTGACCAATTGAGTTAACCGGTAATTATAACTGCCACTCACCTCTGTACACATAATTTGAACAATCACGAATCATGTTGAATTTATAATTGACACGGACTCATTTAAATGGAATGAATTTATATAATGTGGTCTTCCATGGGACGTAAGGAGTGGAGGAAATGATCTGTGAAAAGTACTGACAATTCTTGATTTGCAAATTAGTCTGATACATAACACCAAATGTCTTGTTCTTGTGCTGAACTTTGTAGTTTGTAGTAATTTATTTCTTTGACCAATCTTAAAAGGTGATTTTAGATGAGGGAATATGTGAAATAAGCAAAGGTCCGAAGACTTAGTGTTTGTGTTTTTACAGCATCAATAAATACCGCACCTCGAGTTTCTGCTTCTTACATTTATTTACACATGAAGTTGTTACTAGTGGTTTTGTACCAATGAGATATTCCATATATTTACAATTGATTTTAATATACAGTACCTGTATTCGGTATGAAAACTGTACAAGAGTAGCAATAGTAGAAAAATCGACTAAATGACTCCGCTTCAAATTAAAATACAAAGATGAGATGTACAGCTATAGATATTGTTAAAGAGTAGACACGCAGACAAAACTCAAAATATGAATACTACAAAATAAACAGATGCATTCATTGTACAGATGAACAGAAATACATGTCTGTAAAAAAAAAGGCTCTAGATTGCATTCAACTGCTGAAATGGGATCTTTAAAAAGTACGCTTGTAGGCTACTGTTTCTTTTAACCGCACTTCAGATGTTAAAATGAGAATCCGCTCTGGTGATGCCCGACAGGCGTGTTGCCCCGTCCCCATTCCGCGGAGAATCACCGTAAAGCTATCAAGCGTGACCCGCAGGGGAATGAGACTCGGGCGGCGAGAGACTCCTCATCTCAGCGCCAATCCGAGCTCTATTGCACTTCATAACCGGCGGCTTCCGTTGAACAATTCCACAACTTTTAGTATTTTAGCTAAAACACATTTCTTTTGAAATTAAAAAAAAAAACAGAGAGACGATTTCAAATAGATTTGCGTGTAGCTCATAACAACAAAACAGTTTTTGTTAACTTAAAAGGAATAGTGTTTATTGCAAGATCATTACACGATTCGGTTGCATTGATTTCAAGTGAAGTGGAAGTAAATATACGCAATATACTTCGTGTTAATATAGCCTTGGACATGGAGGGCGTAGGTTTTTCTGATGTGGGGCGATTTATGCACTTTCAAATCAGATTTTAGTCGCATTATTAGTTTGGTCCATCAAAGTATCAATGGAACATAAATAATGTTAGTGGAATTTCTAGATCAGTTACTTTATTCACAAACGGATAGGAGTTAAAATGTCTTCAGTCTATGATAATGTGTCGTACTTTGGGAAAGAAAGTGGAATTGTTTCTGATACGAAGGGCTATAACTGCTGTGGTCGAACACTTCCCGGCTTTCAATACCTTTGTGCCAAACATTTAATACGGCAATACTGGCTATCAGGAGCTTCCATCTTCAAGCTGCGCTTCATATCAGCTGGTGGATCCATCGCTCCCCGCGTTTTCGCCGCACAGGAACAAAGAGCAACCATTAACTTTTTAGCGCTGGGCTATTATTCTTGTCCAAATCCTTGCCGTCCTTCATTAATGCCGAAAACACCTAAGAGGAGAACATACAAACATAAACAAGGCCGTAAATACAAATACAGCTTTTTATTCGATCAGAATTTAGACACCTATATATAACCAGAACAATCAATTAAAATAAAAATGTAGCTACACAGAAGTCATGTAGATGGTGCTGTTTCCCACATAAAGCACAGATTCTGCAATAAACAATTCAGGTTATTCCTCCCCCGGGAAAAGACAATTTTGTTGTCCAGTAGCAGTAGAATAACAGTTCCTAGCACAATAGTACCCCAAATTATTATCATTATTATTGTAGCTGTTACATAAACATATAATGAATATATTAATGTAATTGTGTATATTAAAGTGTATTACACATCCGGTATTGATGGATAAAAAATGTCTCAAAGCCGCGCATATGGGTAAATTAAATCGGGCCTATTCATTATCACTATCGCCATCATTATAAAAACCACACCGCATAGATGTAGTTACCCAGTGTTATACGGAAGTAAAAATGGCGAAGATCCAGGAAGTACAGATTTGACTGTTTTCTTCCTGACAGCTGAGCCCAGGCATGCGTCACCACACGCTGATTTTACTGGAAGATAATCGTGTGGCATTTCTTAGGAATTATGGGAACGTGAACAAACTAGCATCATGATCAAAACGAGCAAATCCCTGCAACATATCGTCAAGTCATGATAAGGCCCGCCTCCGACACGCGACGCAAAGACAATGACTGCTGCCGCGCAAAGCTTTAAATTCCTCATACATTCAAAAAGATGATTGGTGGAATCGTTCAAACTCTCTCACTCACACATATAAAATATTTGCAGATCATGACAAATTGAAATGCTCCTATATCTTGATAACTTTCTACGACGCACCTGCCCGGAGTTACAAAGAAATATATTCGAGATGGTAGCATCTAGTCATTATGCACCAAAACTGTGGAATACGTTACCGGTAGCAATTAGTGAAACCAAATCATATCCCCGTTTCAAAACGATAATCTTTACTCTATCTTTTTAGATACATTTTAATCTAATCTACTTCTTTTAACAGCCCTGCATTTTTAACTTTCAATTTTCTTAGTGCATTTAATTATTTTATTGTATTCCAATTTGTTTAATCCCTTTTTAGTTTTTCAGCTTTGTCCTTTATTATATTGTCATTTTATATTACCTTTTTGCAATATCCTTTTAATATTGTGTACAACTGCTTAGTTTTTTCCCCGTTTTGATTTATATACCCATTATGAAGATTTACAGCTTTCAAGGTCCATCGCTGGATCGTTCCTACCACCAAACCACAAAGATCGATCCTGTAATCCAAACTGATGTGGCACATAATCCGCGGAGATTGAGAGTCACACCTGTGTCCACTTCCTGTTGCCGCTGAGCATCTGCACCGCCGCAATACAGCCAAAGAGCCTGTCGGGGGCGATGTCCTCTGGCAGACGGGTGAGGAACTGGGCGATGTGGATGAAGTCCATGTGCAGCAGCACCTCTTCGTAGAGGCGCAGGATGCCCAGGGCAGTGCGGAAGAGGGACTCTTCGCCGTCCCGGCAAAAGACGTCCCACACGCGACACGCCAGGTCCAGTGGGAGGGACTTGCTGTACAGGGTGAAGATCCTGAGGCCGCAGACGAATTGGAGTGGCGGTGGTGGGGGTGCCGCGAGTGGAGAGAGAGGGATGAAGTGAAAGAAAGAGGGAAGGGAAACATGTTGGGCTTCGTCGACATGCAAAATGTCCATCTAGGCTCCACGAAGCTAATGCCTGCTATGGATGGCATGGCAGAGCACGGCACAGAATAAAACAAAACAAAACAGAACATTTTACTAGTGCTAGGTATACAGGGCAGAATACGGATATAGAATATTGTATTTGTTCTGTTCTAGAAGCTAATACTGGTTATGAAGGGTATGATCCCTCAGCAACATGCTTCAGTGTGCAAGAGCGCAGCTAAGAAACTGAGGTTTCAGAGCCCAGACGAATCTCAGTATGGAGGGAGACATAGTGGTTTGAGACATGAGGATGAAGATGCCGCCTTTGGCGCGGAGTGTGCGCTCACCAGTCGATGAGGTAAAGATCAGGGGTGAGCTTGTAACTGTTAAAGTGGCTGAACAGTCTAGGGAGGTTTTCCTCAAAGAAGACTTCGAACGCGGCAAAGTATTTCAGCATCTGGACAAAGAAAACAGCACAGCTATAAGTCCAAGTGCGCCCACGCATCCAGTGGCCTGTACCACGAATCGGGGTTACTGGCTTGCCGGGGTAACTTGTCGGATTTAAGGTGCCACAGTTTAAATGGACTTCATATTTGATCACTTACATTTTGCCCGGACTACCTTAAATCTGACAAGTTACCCCGATCAGGCAGTAACCCCGCTTCCTAGTACAGGCCCCTGTCACAGCTCTCGGCTGCCTGATCATTCTTGCCATCGCCACACCACAGCCTGATGTTTTTATTTGCAGATGAGTGACCTGAAAGGCATTTATCAGCGTGTGCAGCTCAGTGCATATTGGATCCATGTCCAGAAGGTTGCAGGTTCAAATCCCACAACTAGGGACAGTAATCATCTCACTGTAGGGCCAACGTCAACGTAGCATAGGTGACTAACCAGGTCGTGGTCCACCCTGAAGAAGGCCATCTGACACGGCTTGTTCAGGAGGTTGGCAAAGGCGATGAAGGCGTCGGCCTCTTCCAGGTTCAGTATCAGTACTGCCGCGATGAACGACATCCCCTGGACCTAAGGGGCGGAGGTGAACACCAGCTCTGGGTGCTTTCACTCATTACCGTTCACCCTCACAATACCTCCACCCTTCCATGATGCAATTCCTAACTGTCCATGGGCTTGAAAAACGTGATCTAGATCAGCCCAAATGATGGAAAGTGGGAGGACAGCCAGGAGCATCTCTCTTGGGAATGTATGATACTCACATATCCCACATCAGGCCTGTAGCAGGTGTAAGCTCCCAAAACACTATGCAGCAGGTCATGGTATGGGCCACCCTGTTAGAGCGGGAGGACAGAGAGCCAGCAGTCAGAATCAAACACCACCAACAAGAATAAGGGAGATACTAAGAAGAGATACTAACTTTGTAGCACAAGTTTATAACTATTCAAATTGTACTTGTAAGTAAATGACTAAGAACATCCACAGGAAACGTGTGACTGATACCTTCTGGAATATGAACAGGGAAGGGAAAGTACGCGAGATGTCCAGCTTGATCAAATCCAGACTGGACTCCCGGTCCGCCTGAGAGGCAGCCGAATCTGTAAGGGACACCGCAAACGTGAGTGGGTTGCCGGGGCGACGGGAGCTCAGGGCCGGGCGGGAAATTCGGCCTTGAAAAAACCCTTGATACGTTTAGGAAAGACTGGAATCCATTCTGGAATGTAGAGACCCATATTCTCCTACTGTGAATCCCCACATTTTTCTCCAGGGTGCCATCTTTTCCAAAGCTATTCTCCACACCTAATTCTCACAGCAAGCCATATATGGCCTCACCCCCACGGAGCATGCTAACCAATAAGATTTCAGAAAGTTCCACACATGACTGACACCATGCCAGAGCTGGAGAAAAACAATACAGCAGAGCGAACGCTCATAAACCCAGAGGAGGACGATTCCTTCATCATAAACAGCTTCAAATGCCGACTTTCCATTAGAATAAAGCAGCCAACATTAATAATGCATAGTGTCATAGTCATTTTTTAAAAAGGAGCTTCTCTACCCTGCTGTAATGGGTCTGGAAAGTTTAATTGGCAAAAACAGTGCATTTCAAATTAAGCGCAGATGTTAGAGGAAAGAATGAGTAATTACTGGCAAGAGGGGGAAGGCAGGCGGGCGAGCAGGCGTGTTTAAAGAGACACGCAGAATGAGGACCTTTCACCGCAGGTGACTCCTGCGGTCAGGAGGACCGCTGGAGAGTTACACGAGATGGGGGGGGGGTGGGGGGAGTCTGGGATCGGCAGCCAGCCGCAAATACTAGTGGGCTGGATGAGCAGGGCCGGGAGGAAACTGCTGTCTGACGCAGGAAGTCAGGAAATAGATGCATCTGGGAGAGGATAACACGCACACACGCACACACAGGGAGCAAGCATCAGCGTACCATCCGCCTCACTCTCGGAGCTGGTCTCACTGAAACTCCTCCACTTCTCCTTGGCTCTGGAGAGGAAGATCTCGTACAGCTCTGCGGGGGGAGGGACACTGCAGTTACTCTTAACTGCTGGGGGGGGGGGTTTTTCTCATGCTGATACCTTGTCCAGCACACAATTCATAGGGTGAGGGACATTTCTAGCTAAACTTCACCTTGCTGTTCCTACCCATTTATAGTGGATTAATTGTATTTCCTGTTCATCAGACTTATTTTGACCACCACCCCCCCCCCCCAGACCAAGATTTTGTTTCCACCAACCAGTAGAGTACTCTGTGACTATGGTACATTCTACTATACTGGCTGGCTGAAACAAAATCCTGGTCTGGATTTTTATTTCTGGACCTGAACTACCCAACTGTGGTTGACACCGAGGTCCCCTTTCCCCCGATATCCTGTTTCCAGCTACCACCCACTCATCCTCACATCCCCCCATACCTGGCGTGATGTTCAGCTCGTTGCCGACGGCCAGGCTCCACACTCGGCCCCGCACACTGGGGGGCAGACCCTGCCACCACAGCTCCCTCACCTTCCGCGTGTGGCGCCTGCCGGGACAGAGGCGACACGCTCAGCGGCACGTCCCCACGCTGGGCGGGGCCGTCCGCGGCCTGTCACTCGACCGTGCACGGCCACACGGCTCAGTCACGCAGAACATTAATAAGACAACACTGCTTCTTAAATGCCATCGTTAATTGCTAATTACTTTGACAGTTCTCTGACAACGGATAACACCGTGCGTCAGCATCTGTTTTGGCAGTGATTGTGGACGGTTTTGTTCGACTGCATATTTTCAAAGATTCCCATCTGTCCACTCAACCGAGTTGAGCAGAGGTGTGTGCAGCCTGAGGTTAGGGATCTGTACCTGCGACCGGAAGGGTGTGGGTTTTGAATTCCATAACTGGCAGAGTAATCACATCACAGTTGGGCCCTTGAGCGAGGGACTTACCCCCAATAATGGCTCTGGGGGAGGCCCGCAGTGGCTGCTCCTACACACAATCCACAGGCTCTCCTCACCAGGCACTTTGTGCAAACGCATTTGCTGCATAAATGTTTTTGCTGAGCGGAGAGACAGGTGGACACGCCAATGCACAAGAAAAGCAGAGGCACAGTAGGGGCATAGATATCCTGGGAGAGTTGGCGGGGGGGGACTTGCTAAGCAAATTCTTCAGACTGAAGGTGAAAGGAACAGGATATCTATCAGTACCTAGAGTAGAATAAACTGCGGCAGGCTGCAAAGCATTGTCTTACATAGCACAACGGGCTCCCAGCGGATATGAGAGATTCAGGTTCAGTCTCAGTATTTAATTGTAGACTAAAACCACACTTGTTTAGTCTCACTTATAGGGACGCTAGTTCTAGCTCGAGCTAACTGCTCACTCCCAGTTAGACCTATAGTGTGAGGTGTAGAGCTGGGTGGGGATCGGTGCCATTGGTTTTGGGTGAGCTGCCTTGTCAGTCTGTCACTCTAGCTTCACACCCCCTTGTGGAATTGGAGTGCTGACGTTTCAGGGACTGCCTGCGTTCCCACCTGCCTCTCCCTCCTACTTATGCTGCCATAGCCGTATCTTCCAGAGGTTACAAACTGCACTCACCTAACCATTTGTACTGCCTCTATTGCCCCCTCCTTTGGCTAATGCACTTTTTTTTTTTTATTTCCCCTACCCCTCCTGGGGTGTGCTGCCTGGAGATGCAAAAAAAAATAAAAGAAAACCCAAGATATCCTGCCCGTGACCTCCCCGCTGCCCGTGACCTCCCCGCTGCCCGTGACCTCCCCGCTGCCCGTGACCTCCCTCCTGCCCTGTTGCTGTACCACTGTTCATCCTGCTGTCAGAAGCAGCATCAGCACCTGCATGCCCCCCCCACACTGAGACTAAAATCATAAAATACAGTGTAAATTAGGGTTTTGCCAGCTTGTTCAACTGACTTCTGCCTGGCTTGTTCACTGGGGGCTTTGAGTGAGAATGATGTAAAGCGCTTTGAGACAAGTGCTGTGAAAATGAGCTATACACATAAAATTAAACTGAACTGCCCCCCCATGCAGGTCCAAAGTGACATTTAATCAGGGGAACAAGAATCCCTAGCTGTGGCCCTGTAGAAAAAGCTGCAGGTTGTTTCAGTGACAGTTCCTTAGTTTCACACTCACTTGATTGCCGATCATATGAGCTGTTCCTTCTTCCCAGGGCGGAGGGGAAGAAAAAGGTGTTTGCTAAGCAGATTCAGGGGGGGGGGGGGGGGGGGGGGGGGGGGGGGGGGGGGGGGGGGGGGGGGGGGGGGGGGGGGGGGGG
>JABFEA020000044.1:9631082-9641786 GCA_019775915.2 Cyphomyrus plagiostoma
TTCTTCCTCTGGGCCTCCTTCATCTCTGTGGGGGGGGGGGGGTTTGGGGGTGGGAGGAGCAAACACACACGACACGCCATCAGAACGCCTCCACCTCCGGGCCTCCAGCCCTTAACAAGCCCCCTCCCCCACGGGCGCTGGAAACATCTGGAAAGCGACTCGGGGCACGCGGTCCGACACCCACCTCTCCTCTTGGCCTCTGCCACCATCTCGTCGTACTCCTGACGGTGGCGCTGTGCTTCCTCTGCAGACTTGGCGGGTAGATTTCTACAGCAGGGGAGGGGAGACAAATAGATGGCTGTTTAAAGGGTCGCCATGGCAACAGGGACACATGCCCCCTCAGATGGAAACGTGATGGAAGGCTCAGGAAGTCGCGGGGGGGGGGGGGGGTCTGGGCCCCCGTCGGCTCAGATTGCGAGGTTCCTGCATTTTTAATAAGATCCTGAGTCTGCGGGGCAAACAACCAGATGGCAGTTGCTATGGAGCCCTGGGGCGACCAGCCAATGACATCAGAGCGAGTGACACCGTCTCTGCCCCCACACCCTCACCCCTGCCCTCCGCATACTCACGCTGGCCGGTCCTCCAGGATAAGTGCTGTGGTGGAAAGAGGCTCGAACGCCAGGTTCTTCCGCCTGCCGTGTGGCGGCTGGACAGGGCCCGCTACCATCTTCCCCGTGCGAGCCTCGTACTCCTGAGCAAACGGCGACAAGACAAAAGACGTCTCACAGACACGCAAAGGCATCCACAGGTGGCATAACACTGCTGGTCACCGTTAGGTGTGAATGAGGATGGCCAGGGTGGACACTGAAGGGACACGCATCAGGAAAAGGCACGACACCTCAATGGGAGGGGCCGTGAGGACGGGTACAGCTTCTAATTTTGATTCGATGAAATAAAAATCCTTTTACGCCTCTACGAGAACTAACCAGCTAACGGTAAAGATTCCTCAGCTATGCTAATATGCCGGCATCTCGAACCTTAAAAATAGACCATCTACGGGAACACTATACTCCTGAGCTGAAGAACATTGTGAACTTCCCTTTACGACCTGGCCCAACGCCTTCCAGCTGCATAAATGGGGCAAGGCAACTCGCTACGCCCCCGGCGATTCGGACAATTACTCACGGCCAAGGTGTTGACCTTCCCCAGTATGGCTGCAGTCCAGGTCAGTAGTGAAGTGCCCTACGACAGGATCGTTCTGGTCACCGTGGATTTTCGGCGACTCAAAGAAATTGCCATGTGGGCCTTGGTGTTATGCAAGCCGAAGGGAGTCTGCATTAAGGCACTGGTTCTGCCCGTTCGATCTGTTAATTGGTGATGCCATGGTTGAAGGGGGTCAGCTTCATAACCAGTGGGTCATTTTTTTTTTTTTTTTTTTTTTTTTTTTTAGAATCACGCAAAGTCACTGGTAAGACACGACAGCGATCTTTCAGAGAGAGGGAGCAGGTGATAATGGTTCATTGGACACATTGTGCTGATGGACGGTATGGCGAGTGATTTATGGGTGTGGTTACAAAGCGTTAAGGAATTCCCAGCAAGGAGGGGCAGCGATGGTGATGGTTCATGAGATGAAATGCATGTAATGCATGGGACCCTCCTTCCATCTTCCTGAGAAAAATCACATCAGTTTGCCCCATGGACGACTGCGTACTCAAAAAAAACTCAATGGCGAGTGACAAATCACATTTTCATGCGCGTTTCTACAGAAATCTGTTGCCAAGTTTCCCTATTTTCCCCCGATTCGCTGAGCTCCTCCGCCAACAAGTGTAAGATGGCAACAATGTACCGGGGGCCCCGTGCCAACAACCACCCGTACAAACAAAGCAAAACGGACAATCTACACAGACGCACTCCATCATTTTACCGCACCGAATCCGTAACCTGAAATAAGGACCATGGGGTGTCATTAACGGACCAAGCAGGAAGATGCAGCAGTTTACTTGCGGAGCGAGATCCAGACAGCAAACACGGAGACTGAGCCAAAAGTCAACTCAGCAAGCCAGCAAAACGAAAGACATCTAAGCAACAAATGGATGAACAAACATACAAACATTCTGCCTGCTGTGTTTACTTGAATTGTATGTATTTTGTTCAAAATGAACTGTATTTCTGTAGGTGGGCAGATCAGGGTGTGCTGTCCTATAAGAACGATCACCACAGCTTGCACGACACAGAAAGCAGACACACACGGCAGGACCCAGGCTGACCCTTCATGTGCACGGAAACACCCCCTTGTCGTCCCGCAGACCCGGGAAGGCAGGCCTCCGAGCATCGCTGACAAAGAGGGGGTGCAGCAGACAAGCATCCTAAGTTGAGCAGCATGGGAAGGCCTCCGCGCTGGCGCCCCCTAGGGGCACCCAGAAGTGCAGGCAGCCAACAGACGCAGCAAAAATGAGTGTTTAGCGGGTCCCATGCAGAGAGGAAGCTGGACAGATGACCGAAGACAGAGAGAGAGTAAGCGAAATGAGATTCCATACCCCCGCGCTTAAGAGATTGGGTGTAGATACAGAGGTGAGGCTGCTGGCGTTACCATCCTGACGAAAGAGAAAACAAGCAGAAAGTCAGTCGGCGCTCTGGAAGAGATAATAACGTTAAAGAAGTTGGGTCACGGGTAGGGGAAGGGCCAGCCCCCCCCCCCACATCATGGGCAACTCAGGACAGGGGTGTATCCGAGAAGATCCTATCATCAGGCATGAATCTGAAACAAGACCACATCTGGGGTCTGTACTACCAAACGGGGTTACTGGCTTATCGGGGTAACTTGTCGGATTTAAGGTAGTCTGGGCAAAATGTAAGTGAACGAATATGAAGTCCATTTAAACTGTGGTACCTTAAACACGACAAGTTACCCCAGTAAGCCAGTAACCCCACGTAGTTGTACAGGCTACTGGACTGACACATGATCCCAGGAAAGGAGAATAAAGCACGTTAAATCGAGCAAATGCTGCTTGCGTTTTTTTTTTGGTAGCACTGGGCTGCTTTCAGCTCCTCTGATCCATCTATACATGGAAACAAACCAGCCTCAGTGTCCTTCAGAGACCCCCCAGCCCACCCTCCCGGGCTGCTCCCAACCGCACTGGACAAAAGCACAGTAGGGGCAGGGAGCTCACTTCCTGTTGAGACATGGCGGGTGGGGGGTCCAGCTGAAGGCTCAACAGCTGCGACGCACCAGCTGTCCCCGCTTAGACCGCCCCCCCGGCCTGAGAAGGGGGGCTGGAAATGAGCAGCAGGTGGGGCCGTCAAAAAAGTACCGAAGACAAAAGATCCAGCATCTGGGACGGAGGCAGTAAAAATATCCAGAAAGTGATCACCTCGCGGATTTAAGAGAGGCCTTTGTGCAGGTCGGTTTTTATTTGCTCCAATTAAACCCCTGCGATATGTAAACACCCTATAAATATTCATAAGTAATAGCATGCATTTTCAAACACGTATGAAGGCCAGCAGGTGGCGTAACACGGTCCCATGACTGCAAAGTTCTGGTATGGCCTGCTCCCGAAAGACATATGGCAGCGATAAAGGGACCCAGCGTCCTCAGCTGAGCTACTGGGACCTGCTAATGGCGCTGGGATTGGCTCTGTGGAGTAACACGCGAGAGCGTAACATGAATACGTACTTTACAGGGTTTACTTTTCTTCTGAACTGCCCCGATGTAAACATCTCCAGCAGTGAGACTGTAACAGAGTCCCGCCCCCCACACACTTGTGGGTCATGTGACCTGAGAGCATCACGCCTTGTTCTCGACGCATCCTACGACCACGAAGCTGTGCTTCCCATAAACAGGAACGCCTTCAGCCGCCGGACGTGCGTAAACACCAGCAGTAAAGGCGATGACGTTCTAGGGAGAGGTGACAGGAAGTGTGCATTCCCCTTCAGCAGGCAGGGCTCAGAGCCACGGCGGTGGGCTTGGGGAGAGGGGGTTCTCTGCCCACATGGTGGGCGGGGCATCTGCGTTCCCGGGACCACGGGGATCCTGTCCTACTTCTGTAGTGGGAAGTCAAGCGAGGGGTTCAGAGTGTTGAAGACACAGTGAGGCAAGCTGCCAGGGCTCCGCCCCCTCTGTGAGCGGCGAATAACTCAGCAGGTTCAGACACCGAACGCCTAATCAGAAGGTCACAGGTTCAAGTCCCATGTTCAGCAGTGTGATTTCACTGTTGGACCCCATACCCCTAAATGCTCAGCCACATGTCACTAAGTGAATAAAACAAACGTCTGTATGTACCTGCTGAATGATCCGGGAATCTTTCTGGGGGTTCTCTCTGGGTGGAACCCTGCCAAAGAGCTTCCATCCGGGGGCACTCTGCAGCGGCTCTTTGGGCTTCTTAGAAAACAGACCCCTGCTAGGATTAAAAGAAGAAAAAAAAAAAGAAGAAGAAGAAATATCTTGAGGTAAGAAAGCAAATCATTTGAGTCAGCTGAGCAGGAGGGAAGGGGTAGAAATGCTTGTTTTCTCAGCAAAGTGAGTCAGGGGTTTTAGGGCAGGACGAGGCAAACAGACAGAGGCACCAACAGACAGAGGCACAGACAGATGTTTGTTTCTGGCTCTAGGGAGCTACATTTCCCAAGCTCATTCAGCCAGATGGACTCTCACTCCTGTGCGTCACTGAACCAGTAAGATTCAGTTCCCTTACCGCCACTCTCGACGCCCCCGCTGCATTGCAGTCATGGTGGGGGGGGGGGGGGCGGTTGCCCACTGACCGTGCCACCAACAGCGCAACAAATTCCAAAGTCTCGAGCGTGTTCTCTCACCAAGGGGTGGAATGACAGGCTGGGGGGGGCCTCGCTTATATCAATCGACAGGGACTTAACATTCACTCATAAAATGGATTATTCTGCCCTGTCATTTATCTAATGAACGACCAATCCAGTTAAAGCAAGCGGGTGGCAGGATTCAAGAATGAGACGAGCACGGGAGATGAATATGATGATGGGAGGCCACCTTGTAGACACCCCCCCCCTTGCTGCCCCAGCATGCGCTCCTTTACCATCAGGCACGCCGACCGGGGGGGGGGTCACGCACACTTTCTGACCCAAGGCATCCTGTTACAGCCACCAGCCATGGGAACCACTGACTCGCTCCAGTGGAGCAAGAGACAGTGTGAAGAAGAGCCGGCCACTGGGACCAATGGGTGCCCACAAAAGCCGTGGGGAGGCCTACTGGCGGGGAGGCCTACTTGCGGGGAGGCCTACTTGCGGGGAGGCCTGAGAAGTCATGTTCTGGCAAAACCTGCCAACCCATTAAACTAGAGGAGCGACTGCCTCAGTGCTCAGCCCTCAGTGCCTAGGAGAGCACCCACTGCTGGGGGCATTAATTATTAAAGATGCTTCCCTTTGACACCGTCGCTTTTTTCCATCGTCCATGCAGAGTGACAAAGCGAATCTCACCGAGAACCAAAACCACAAGCACAGCAGAAGCAGAAACCATCAGCAAACAAGCAGCGGCAGCCAGGGGGCAGGACTTAACCCTCCACGGCTGATGTTCCCATCTCCTCTGCACCAGATCTTGGGGGGAGGTCCACAGATTATTGCAGTATTGCGGTATTTCACAAGAGCCGGGCAAAGTAAGCGAAGACTCGCAGGGAAAGGGCGCGTCGCAATATGCAAAAAGCCAATGGCAGACTCGTGCCATCGTCCACCCATGAAATAAAACTCCAGTTTGCAGGAAAACAATCACATGATCTCTGTGCCACATTCCTATTGGCTGGTGAAAATGATGGGGAGGGGCACAGGGGTGAGCCTGCTATTCAGGAGAAGGGGCGAGCGGCTCTCAGACGGCCAGGACCTTTCCGCTTCTAATGAACACATTCAACGCAAACAACACATTCCGACACGGCCTTCAAGAGGAACGACTGCAGGCAGTGAGATTCCCAGGCATGGAAAAACACCAGGCTGCAAGTTGTCATTCTGGACAACACACAGAAACCCTAAACTTCTCACCAGGCTGAGGGATAAACACACTCCCTTATTTAAGTCCTTGCCAGAAACGTCTTCTCCCCTCCCCTCACATACACACAGCTGTCTGTGACATCCCTGCCTCTCTGCCAAGCACTAATGTAGGAAGTTCCCCCTCCTGCCAGTGACTGGCCTGACAGCCAAAAGGGAATTTTTAAAAAGTCACATGACACCACAATGGCACGCTATAGGCCAAAGTTAGAATTCAGCATCTCCCTCTGCAGCCATGCAGAGTAATACAGCGGCAGCGCAAAAAGCCCTCGGAGGGATCTATGATGGGGAGGTAGGACCTATAAAGCTGTACTCTGGTTTCTATTAGCTCACAGTACCATAGAGCCAGACAGACAACTAATATTTCGATCATTAGATCCGATTTTGGATACTGAGCATATACATGAATGCATCCGCATCCATCAAAGACAGGATCATTACTCCACCTGGCACCTTTCCTGCTGACTAAATGCTTTCTTTACACACTGCAGACCACACTGCGCAGGCCCGGCACCCAAAAACGCACTTAAAAACGACAGCGGTTAATCCCCCCCTCTGGATTTTTAACTAGCTTTCTCCTCCAAGCTGAAAAACTACCATTAACTAATATGCACACGCGGAGCACTTACACGGGATCAAATGAACCAGAACGGGGGAGATTACGGCTTCCCTGGAGGACGCGCGCAAGACGAGGCATTCGCGATTTCTGTTTTCGCCGAAAACATTCTGCTTCAAATTAATTCTTTTAAAAGGCCGAGTTACACGGTGCCTGTTTCAATTTCCTGGCTAATAGATGACGAGCGCCCATTTACATAAATAAAAGGGGAAGTAAATGTGCGCGTCTGAATTCCTCACAGCCAAGAGGGTCGTCTCGCGGCAGCAATGAAATGCATGCGGCGTACCAGGGATTCGGCATGTGACCGGAGCGCCGACAATTAAGACCTTACAAACATCTACTGCTCGGCATCAGCTGAGAGAAAGTCTCGGATCACAGCTGCCCTCAGGACAGGGCCGTTAGCCGGGGTTGCGTGGGGCCGGAGTTAGAGGGGAAAAAAAACCCAGGGTCATCACAAGCACCACATTATTATTTTTTGTTAAATGAGGTCCATGCTGGGTAAGATAATGACTTAACAATAGTAATGCACTACTTGAACTTTAGAGTTCTCTCATCTCATAATAGCACTTCCAAAATACCGTTTAATGTCCTTGGAAGAGAATCACACGTTGCGTGACACGCTCAGGGTATTGTTCATCGCTGCCAAACTCCCAACAACTACGCGCAGTGCTGCCAAAACGTGATCTTTAACGCACAACACAAAATAAAATTGCATTCTGCAATACTAGCATGTCACGTCCCAGTGGCAAAATGAATCAGCAACGAACGGCTCAATTATTCTTGACAAATCGGGGAGTACACTAGGACTCTATACACTACAGTGCAACCCCAGACAAGCAAGGAAGGAATCCAGACGAAAATGGCACTTTTAATTTTCTACCAAACTGGTTAATAACTGAGCTTTAACCCAGAAATGAGTTATGTCCTACAGTGGACAGGAAGGTGACTGCACGTTTGATTGAAGCAGCGTGTGACTGACCAGGGCTGCTCCTCACTTCCGTCCGCGAGGTTACCTTCGCCCTCTCACGTGTGTTTCGGGAAAACACCGACACGCCCACGGACGGCCCGGGCGTAACCAAACAACGCCGCTTTACATTAACCAGTTCCCTTTAACAATGGATACCTGCGAAATCGTACATTCAGATGTCAAGTTTATTTTTCCTACCATCTGAGATTTCAGAGATGACGTCCTATTTAAACAAAACAAAAACATGCTCGCTGCTATATTACATGTCGCTTAATTAGTACTTTTCCGGTATGCCCAGTATATGCAAATAAATTCGTACAACGGTGGCACGGCTGGCCTGCCTCTAAACGGCTTGTTACGATTTCCTACGATTTATTATCCATCTGAATGCAGCTAAACTTCCAGCCGTGATGAAAGACAGAGGGTCTGAGGCCTGAGCCAAGCTGTCATTTGCCGGCGAAGTCCCGACCCCGGCATCTGTGGTCCAGCTTCCCTTATGGCCGACCGAAGGACTGACACGCTGTGGAATTATTTGAAAACAAGCATCTCTGAAACCTAAATGACTTTTGGGGAAGTTCTTTATATCAATCCCATGCTGAACAATAAAATTACAATACAAAACAAAATTAATTAGGACACTTCACACACTAGATTTATTAATAAATTATGCACATTTATCATCTGCTAATGACAAAATTACTAACACTAATTTATCATTAAATTAACCATACAACTGGTTCTTCCTCCGGGCAAGACTATGTATGGTCATTAATATTGTACTTAAGACAAATAAAAATCTAGGTAATAACTGTGTCAGGGAACGGAAAGGGGAGGTTAAGAGGACATTTTACCTGCCGAAAAATTCTGAGATCCCATATCGTTTCTGTTTCAGCACCTGGTCTGAGGCAGGGTCCTCCTCACCGCCCAGGCCGTCTGGGATGCTCTCGGGGGCGCTCTGCCGCCGGCTGCCCTCGAAGGTGTTTCTCGGGGCCGGAGCGTTGGTCTGGAAGCCCGCATCGAGGTGTGCTGCCGGGTCGGTGAATATGGAGTCGCCCGAGGGGCTGAGAGGGGTGGCATCACAGCTGCGGGACACTGTGCCCTTAGGGTTAGTCCTGAGAGTACATGGCCTGCGGGGGATCTTTGCGGCCCCGTCTTCTGACCGCGATAGACACGGTGGGTCGGGCTCCGGACGACTGGACTCCTCGGCCTTGGCCCTCGGGGCCCTGTGCGACATCGCATAAGCTTCCTCCTCGTCGGAGCGCGATCTCCGGCTCCCACATGACGCCGACGATGAGCTGCTTTGAGTTTCATTGTGCAAGCGGCGGAGATTGCCGTCGGCAGCCGCACGGCGCGGATCCGTCTCTCCCTTTGCTATCAACATGCCACCGTTCGCCACTTTCCCTTCCCCCCCGAGTCCATTGGGAGCCCCGTCCGGCCGGTCAGCGATGCCCACGAGCAAGCCCCGCCGGGGATCGCCACCGGCCGTGCATACGTAGCGTCCGCCGCTCCCGTCACATGACGCGGAATGGGGCACCGAGGACCTTGGAGCCGTGTCCGGGTAGAAGCGACCGCCGGCCCCCGGTGAACCCCCATCCGGCAGCATCCCGTTCACCTCCCCCCGCCAAGGGTTCCCCGGCCAAGTCAAAGCTCCCTCGGTCCCCCCGCCTCTGCCTCCGGATCCAGCCACCACCCCCCCGGACTTCTCCCCAAAGCCGTTGAGCGCAGAGTCCTCCCGCCGCTCCGAGCCCCCGCAGCCGTCTTTAATC
Organism: Cyphomyrus plagiostoma; assembly: GCA_019775915.2. Classification (NCBI taxonomy): domain Eukaryota; kingdom Metazoa; phylum Chordata; class Actinopteri; order Osteoglossiformes; family Mormyridae; genus Cyphomyrus; species Cyphomyrus plagiostoma. Next base: position 9,640,372 of record JABFEA020000044.1, read on the forward strand.
CCAGGCAGACACTCCGTGATGAATCCCAGCATCTTGCCGTCACCGACGCGGCCGCAGCGGGACGGTCCGGCGGGCGCCGTGTTCGCATCCCTCTCGCCGGCAGTTGGAGCGCCGCCCGCTGTCGACCCCTCCGGCTTCTTACACACTCGACTCCCGCTGACCTTTACCGAACCGGGGACAGCCGCGTCACGCTTGGCGATCTCTTCATTCTCATTGACATCGACGGACAAAGGCGGCAGCGGGACTCTATGTGCGGCTTCTTCCATCTCATTCACGGCGCCCTCCCGCAGCTCCACAACAAAAAACGCAGCGGCTGCGCCGCAACGGGCAACACGGGTCTGCGCTCTGCTCCTCCGCACGCCGCGCCGGCCAGCATCTTACGTCGCCCGCTTACATCATGTCAGGAGAGCCAAGACAGCCACGCGCTTGCTTGTAAAGGGGGCATCAGCCGAAAAAGTCTCCGGTGGATTTTTATTACTATAATTATATTATTATTAGCACATCGACCGGTAACCACCTCGACTCGCTCCCTGAACGGTGGCCATTTTGAAACACCGATGACGTAGTCACGCTCACATATATGCTGTGGTCAGAGTGCTAGACAGAAAACATGCATTATCATGACATCTGCTGGTCAAACGCAGTCTTGTCAGACTCTCGGTGTAATTTCTTTACCATTTCCTTAGAATATAAAAACGGCTCTCAAGAGACTATGCGTGCACGGTGAAGTTTCCCTGTTTGGTCTGTTATGTATCATGCTGTTCTGCCTTCCCGGTCATCTGAGTCAATAACAACCTGTAGAACTGGAAAAGTGGCAGGTTAATCTAAGATTGTTTCTTTACTGCGAGTATTACTCAAACATCTGTCACACTCAAACAAAAGACCTGACACCTTATTGTACGCCTGATATTATTATTATTAATAATAATAATAGATTACAAAACCTGATTCCTGTCAAAGCTGTTTGAGCTGAAAACCATTGGTTTACTTCCTTGCCCGTTTACTTATAATCTAACTAGCTTCCAGATCTGTCTTTAGTTCATTACATTGCAGCTGAGACTGACCATATCTTTAAGGAGAAGTTTGTAGGATGTGATATTGTGGGTCAGACACTCTGGATGTGAGATTAAAGGGCGGCTAAGAGCCAGTGTCTAAGTATACCTCTGAAACTCTCTCCTCTTTAATTCTGCAGTGGGTGTTTTAGTTGTCCTGCTGTGCCTGTCATGCACTATATTGCCAAAAGTATTGGGGCACCCCTATAAATCATTGAATTCAGGAGTTACAATTACTTCCATAAGCACAGGTCTATAAAATCAAGGACCAAGGCATGCAGACTGTTTCTACAAACATTTGTGAAGAATGGGTCACTATCAGGAGCTCAGTGAATTCAAGTGTGGAACCGTGACAGGATGCCA
>JABFEA020000044.1:9643043-9661826 GCA_019775915.2 Cyphomyrus plagiostoma
ATGTAAAGTGTCAGATGCAGTGCTGTAAGGCACGCAGCCACTGGACTCTAGAGCAGTGGAGACGTGTTTTCTGGAATAACAAATCACACTTCTCGGTCTGGCAATCCAATGTATAATGTGCTATATGCTTGTTATTTTTTCCCCCCAACCCATTTCTGAAAGCGCTATCCTATTGCGGGTTGCTGGGGGGTCCAGAGCCCATCGGCACATGGCAGGGAACAACACAAGATGGGGTACCAACCCATCACATGGCGCACTCACACCTCTGTGGGCAGTTTGGTAACTCTAAGTAGCCACAGCATGTTTTTGAACTGTGGGGGGAAACTTGAGTACCTGGAGGAAACCCCTGAGCAACATAGGGAGAACATGCAAGCTCTGCACATAAGGAGCCCTGGCAAAGCCTGGAACCCGGGTTCCTGCCGTGTGAGGTGACAGTACCAGCCACTATACCAATGTGCCGGCCCGCTATTTTTTTCGCATCCGCTGTATTCCTGTAGCGCAGCGATGGTGTGCTACATTTGCTTTGGCGTTTGAAGGAGAGCTACTGTTTTTCTTTGCTTTAAGAAACCGCCCAACCCTTACTGGGTTAAATGGTCAGAGGGTGGATGGATGGATGTAGAAAATCCTTGGAATCTAATTGTATCTTCTGTGACACACAAATTCCATGACTTTTGCTCTTTTTCATTTGGTTTTTATCATTTGGTAGAAGAGATACAGGACCTCTATGGCATAATCCTGGTTTAAAATAGTAATATAAGTAATGTAAGGTCTGAACGAATTAACTAGCAAGCAGCTGGAAGATGATTGATGGATGGATGGATGATGGAATAATTGATAAATACAAGAATTGTAATAAGTATATATACAATTTTTGTATAAATCCAAACTCTCCTGCCCTAAACTTTCAATTGCTTCATCCATGGGTATGATGTTAATCTACATCCAGCCTTATAAGAAGGTCCTCCAACATACAGGGAGTAACTTGGGGGTTGGGTGCAGGATTGGCACTCCAAAAAACTCACATGGGTCCATTTGGACAAGTGTGGTGCTGAGGTATCACCTGCCACATGGCTGCACTCAGGTTCTCATCCCTGAGGTGGTTTGTCGTGTTAGTGCAGTAAAATGCTGTAATCCAGCATGCTTCTTACATCCTCCTCGTCTTCCCAGTCTTCAGTGGGAGTCCACTGGCATCTTTGGACACGTTCCTTATTGCATGATGCGTGTCAAGATAGTACTGAAAGCAAGAGAAAAATTCAGTGGTCAATTTACTGTTCAAAGTTATTTTTCGTCTGACGCTAAATATGTCATTCGCAGTTGTATCCAGTAGAGGGCGAAAGAAAATAGTATTTTTTTTCTTTTAGGCTAATAGTCTTCAGAAGAATATAGATGTTTACACAATGGAAGAGCAATTAAGCCGATTTTTCAAATGGCTTGTATATACATGATCAGACCAACTAGTGCCATTTGCCGTAGGATATTAGCTATACAGGTTAATGCCGTATCTATAAGTAAAAGCATTGGAGCAGGATATTTCATGCCATTCTCCGAAGTTCTGGGAAAAACAATAATTATTTAAACCTATAAATACTGGAAATAAGGCATATTTTCTCCTGATATGGTTTGTTGAAACGATCAAATTATTTCTTTTTTTTTAAAATACGGTTATAGAGAAATTGGGAAACTCTTTAAGAAGAATGACGAATTGCAGATAATAATAGTCGAGGACTTAATATCTGTAAGTTAGGTAGATGATGTGAATAATTAAATTTATCAATCATCTTACTCGTTGCATGTAGTAACTTTAATGAATGTTCATATATACATAGAGCCTATAATGATTTGGGTTATTTTCAATGAGATTTTATTTGAATTGACTAAGCAAGTATAGCACAAACCATGAAGGACACATTTGCACTTTGCAGAATTGCATGACTAGAATAGCAATACGGGGGAAGAAAGTGATATTACGGAGCAGCATAATCATAATCAGTGTTACGATGTTCAACAACGCACGGCATGGATGATGCGCTTTCATGCTTAGTAGAGAGTTCTTCATTGGCAAGAGCGGGCACCGAGAGTCGCTATTCGGCGGGATCCTGTATCGTTGAGTAATGGAAACCAATCATAAAATCTGATTTTACAAAAGGGAGGATTGTCAGCTGGAATGCATAAATATATATCTTGGCCAAAACCTTGAAATGTAAAAACCTAAATATTCACAAAAGAAGTCGGACTCTGCTATGTGTCTTTTCATTCTCGTGTTTTGGATTATTTACTTCGCGAAGAAAGGAAATATGGCAAGAAAATAAAAGAAAACTGTGTGTTTGAAAATAAATACAAGTGACAGAAGTGCCCACGATTAAGCAAGCCTGTAATTTCACAGGTTAGTGAGGCATCAAATAGCCTACAATGAACGGGAAATGATCAAAGAGCAATTTAACAGAGCCCCATGAAATCCACATTAAACAGAAGACACATCCGTTCTGAATTCAAGGATTGCTGTGATGAACCATCTACTCATGGAAAACTTTACGAATGAGACGCAAGTTGTGGCGGAGGGCGGAGATGCGGACAGTACCGGACTCGGTATCCGAGCGCTAACCGCGTGCGTCCTTTTTCTACTCATAGTATCCACGTTATTAGGAAACACGCTCGTTTGCGCAGCGGTTATCAAATTCAGGCATCTAAGATCCAAAGTGACCAACTTCTTTGTGATATCTCTAGCTGTGTCTGACCTCTTTGTGGCTGTTCTTGTGATGCCGTGGAAAGCCGTCTCTGAGGTTGCGGGGTATTGGCTCTTTGGGAGCTTCTGTGAGACATGGATAGCTTTTGACATAATGTGCTCCACCGCGTCTATTTTACATCTCTGTATCATAAGTGTGGATAGATACTGGGCCATCTCAAGCCCTTTCAGATACGAGCGAAAGATGACACAGCGGGTGGCCTTCATCATGATCGGGGTGGCTTGGACTTTATCGATTCTCATTTCATTTATACCTGTGCAGCTGAACTGGCACAAAGCCTTGGAGGAATTCAACGTTTCTAACACTGGCAATCAGACCGAAGACTGCAACGCCACTTTAAATAGGACATATGCGATATCATCGTCGCTGATAAGTTTTTACATTCCAGTTGTCATTATGGTTGGAACCTACACAAGGATTTACCGAATCGCCCAGACGCAAATTAGACGGATATCTTCGTTGGAGAGGGCTGTGGAGCAGGCGCAGAATCACCAGCATCCTAGCGATTGTTCCAACGATACATCTTTGAAAACGACATTCAAAAAAGAAACGAAGGTTTTAAAAACCCTCTCGATTATCATGGGAGTGTTTGTATTTTGCTGGTTGCCATTTTTCGTGCTGAATTGCATGGTGCCCTTTTGTGACCTGACCGACCTCGGGGGGGCCTTGTGCGTAAGTGGTACGACTTTTAACATTTTCGCATGGTTCGGTTGGGCGAATTCGTCGCTGAATCCCGTGATCTACGCCTTCAATGCAGATTTCAGGAAAGCGTTTTCAACAATCCTGGGCTGCAACCGATTCTGCTCCAGCGCTACGGTTGAAGCTGTTAATTTAAGCAACGAGCTGGTTTCGTATCATCACGACACCACGCTACACAAAGATGCCCCCATAATGTTCGCCGCGACGCAGCTGCCACCAGTAGCGTCAAAAAACGGGGAGGATACGGTGCAGCTCTTTGATAAAGTCTCCGTCATCTCCGATACGTCCCGCAATCACACAAATTTACTGCTTCCCGCGATTGTCCAGTTTGAGTGCGAAGCAGAAATTTCCTTGGACATGCTGCCATTTAATTCGACTGGAAGCAACGCCTGTTATGCAATTCCTGGTCAGATAGAGGAATAGAGCTGTCTATATGCATTCCATGATACGTCAAAGTTACTGCGCGCCATAAGTATACAAAGAAAAAAACAGCTTCTGCCAAAATGAAGAAGAGGAAGTACTTTACAGAACATGGGCACAGAAACTTGAAGCTGAAATTTTTATTTTTAAGTAAGAGTTTAAGAGACAAAACAGGTAGGATAAAATACAAATAAAACTAGAAATGAATATATATATATATATATATATAACGGCGACTTATTGTTAAAAAACAATATTTGTTTAATAATAACTTGGACTTAGATATATAAGCATTAACTTTAGACTATTTGATAAACGTTTAGTGTAATATATTAAATTTTATAATGGTACGGTATCACCTAGAAAACTGTACGTTCTGTATTTCATGAGAAATTTGAGTACCCTCTACAAGCACATGATCCATCATACAGGCAAGAATTAGTTGTTTTGAAACATTCTTTTAATTTCTATTTACATTGATTTGTGACACTTCTGAGAAGATGTATTGTAGTGATTGTGTCTGACTTCAGAGAAGCCATAAATGAGAAATGAATGCATTTTCGGACGGTCTCGAATTGTGCACAGAACTGGTGAGGACGTCTTTTACTCGGACACATATAAGTCATCTTACTGGTAATACGATTGCCTAACGAATAATGTCATTGTGTTTGACTTTGTGTACATTTAAATTTGATACCAAAAGACTGCTTTATGATAGCTGAAGCGCAAAAAAATAATCGTTTACATTATGATTATTAATTATTATATGGCATGTTTGTGTTAATTTGTATAAGTCTTTCGTATGTTGTGTACATAAGCAGCCCACAACAGGCTTATTTGTTAATGGGAACATTTAGGATGAATGAATAAATCTGTTTCATGTAAAAGACATGCATACATGACATCCCACGTAAAGTCTGTGTTTTATCTTGTAAATAAAGCATCGATTTATTTAATGCCTCTGTTTATATTTTTATTTAGAATATTTATTAAGAGAAGGTGAAATTTAAGTTATTTATATTTATGGTAGGGCTATTACTTCATTAATCCATTAATCATTACTGCGACAGATGCATATATAGATTATAGTGCGTATATAGGTTTTAATCTCAAGAGCTGTTTGATGTTTTACTTATCGTAGCTGTTTATATATTTTTATGGAAGACAGGCGATAAGAAAGCGCAAAAAAGAGAAATCATGTTTCTCGTAAAAGTACTGATCTGCTGTAATGGAAATGACATATACGAAACCGCTCTACTTTCAGTCAGAGCACAAAGATGGGACGCCGTAGCTTTAAATTTTAACATGAGCGTTTTAATTTGAAAGTAACCAGTTCCAGATTCCTCCTTAGCATCCCATCGCATTTCAGTGCATTTTAGAATGTTTTACCCTAATACGTACATATATACTTAAAGCAGCTCTTGGGTTTCATATGGCAACAAATATAATATGGAAGATTTCATGGATAATAAAAATCAAACGAAAGACAAAACACAATGCAGATTTTTTTGTTAGTTTTTTTTATATTTATGGTATTTTATGCTTCATATTTCCCACTATTTCTCAGGGACGACATAAATATGGTCCTTCCACTTTCCAACTACGTACCTTGGTCCGGGTCTCATGGAAACCTGGAACTTATCCCATCGGGCACAAAGCAAGGGAACGTCCTGCAACACACAAAGTGACACCATCATATCTAACTGCATATGTTTGGACTGCTGGTGGAACCCAGGCGATACAGGGGGAGGGGGGGCTGGCCACCTTATAATAATCATACTGATTCTTATCTAATGTTGTCTTTAAAATCTCTGTGGTTCCATGAGTCAATAAGTTTCAGGTATAAGGCCAATTATGTGCAATGCAACACAGTAATTTATAAGCTGCTGTAATTTGTGTGCATACTAATGTCCATCAAATAAGGTGACATAAATCTGCTTCCAAGACATCTGGATGCTTTAATTTTACACCAAGGTCTTGGTGATGCAGGGAATTAGATATAGCCAATGGCAGCTTAATTAGACAGCGGGGGTGAAAACATACATATTAGCTACACTTTCCTTTTCGAAGGCAGAAGTTTAATTGAGACGTCCAGCTGATACGACAGGGTGCTACTTCTGCTTATTGACGACAGCGATGCCCAGAAGCAGTGATGCAAAGTTCATTACTACCTAACGCAGGGACCTCAGTGAGGCTCTCATGTAGCGCTCAACGGAGTGCAAACATCATCATTTGCTTAATTGCAGTTGCTATTAAGTGCTGTTTGTACAAAGGAACAGAACTAATGGTTCCTGCTGTAAGGAGGCTTGATGAGAGGGGAAATAACTTCCTATGGGTGAGTGAGAGACGTAAAAGTGGTCTCAGCACAACTCAGTATGAAAACAAGCAAAAATATGGAGCTGCAACGACGAGCAGAGTCGATGCTGTGGTCTCACAGAGAGCTTTGGTGTCTTTGAGGATCCTAGAGATACTGGGACCTGTTTCACCAAGATTATTTGCTTAGGCCTAAAACGTGTTGAATTTAAGGTTGTCTGGGCTAAATCTAAAGTGAATGGAGATTAAGTCCATTTAGTCCAAACTACCATAAGAAACAAACTACCATAGAAGTTATCCGGTAAAGCAAACAATCTTGCTTCCTGAGGCCCCTGACGTGCCCATAGTGGTAAGGGCCAAAACAGAGGGTGAATCTAATCTCAATACCAAGAACGCGAAAATCCGTACTCGTGGTCTTAGCAAGACCGGTGCTGCGAATATGTGTTCCAAAAACAAACTGGGGGGGTGAATCATGGGACTGTTCTCATTTGGTGAGGATGCAACCAATGCATGCTTGACGTTTAGGGCTGGGCAAGAATGACATCTGGACATTTTTACCATCCTCGTGTTCTTGTGTTCTTAGTATTGGAACTAGTCTTCGGCAATGGAAGATGATGTAAAACATAAGTATGGTCAAGTATACATACTGAGATTCACTAAGAGCTCCATGAAAATGCCGCAAAGCTCTTTGTGCTCCTGCTTGGAGGCAGTCTTCAGCGATCCCACTAAAGACAAAGCAGCCCAAGTCTGGGTTCGCTTGATAGCATTGTTGTTGAAGTGCATTGTTTGCATCCACAGATAATTTCCATCAAAATCCAGATTGAAACAAGTACACGTGAGATGACAAGGATTTTATCCAGCCTGCTTCCAACCACTTAACGGAGATTAAGTATATTTTATTTACTAAAAATAAATGTCACACTCCAAAATCTCTATAAAAGGAAGAATTTTGTTTATACAAAATTCAGGACTTTGCTGCCACCTGTATCACAAAGTAAGATTTGTTGTTTATCTGGATAATTTGTCTGATTTAAGGTGCTCCAATTTAAATGGACTTTATATACATTCACTTACTTTTAGAACAGGCTTCCTTAAATCCATCAAGTTATCTTGCTCACCCAAAACTCCAAGTTCATGATCCAGGCCCCAGATCTTAGGACTAGCTGATGCAGAAATAAACCCTGAAGTTTGCATGAAGCTATGAAGGTTGTGAGTTATATGCCAGGAAGCACAACATTCTGAACTGCTAACTTCACCAGTTAGGAAAACTAACCAGGCCTTATTAACTTTCAATTACTAATGCTGTAACTACAGTCTGTCAACAAGCACCATTAAACTTACTTCACCTTTTCCTACTGATAAGCTAATTTCTCCCATTAACTTCCCTTTTCTTACTGATGTGCAAATTTTTCCCAGTCGCCAATTTAAAAGATCCCCTTCATGCATTGTCTTTGATCGTCATCCAGAGATCTCTGGAGACCAAGAAGGCCTACTGGCACTTCTGATCCTGACTGAGGTCTGCTGCACTGACCTTTTTTTCCCCATCTATCCATTTTGCTGCGGGGTAAATCATCCTTTGGAGACATCTGTTTATTTTTACTTTTTGAAACATGTATGACCCGTCAAGGCACAGGAAGGGGATGGCATGGAAAAAATGTGCAGATGCACCTGGACTTAAAAGGTGCATTATATCAGCGGCTTTTTCATCTCAGGAGAACAAAGCCGGTCCCTCCAGCCCTGCGAGAGCAGCATTAATGGCGCCATACTCTCTCGGACAGCCTCTCTCCGAGACGACAGGAGGCACGAAGCTTTCGCCCCGTGCCTTCGATGTCAGATAGTGCTACTGGCAAGATCTGTCACCCCGGGTCACCATATATGCTTATACCATGCATAAGTTTGGGGGGCAAAAAAAAAAGAGACTCCGAGATGAACAAAAACGGCATCCCGACAAACAGCAAGGAGACGGGGAGAGAGCACATCACGTATCTTATGGTTTAATAATCGCTTATGGTTTAATTATTAAAAGCACTATATTGGTCAGTCAGAGTAATAAGAAGCTGCAGTATTTCCTGTGTTTGACTTAAAATGTCTTTGTGGGGACGGAAATTGCATGTTGTCTTGCAGCGTGTCTGAGTCAGCAAATAAAAATTCCACAAATTCATATTTAGTTTATTGTAATTGGCTATTACATTTGTTTACTATGACACATGTATTCATGCCCTGTGAATTGCTTTGTAGAAAACAATGTTCCTCATTCAGTGAGAGGAGGATGGACTTGCAGGTACACTTATGAAGGATGAATTTGGCTGGGCTAACACTACAGAACAGGCTTCACACGCTATTTGACACCGTGAGAAGAGCAGCACAAATTTTTGATAACCTGGTGATTTCTAGTGTCGTTGTAAATGTTATATGGCCCAGAAAAAAACAGCGCTTTTCCTGACATCCTGACTGTACATGGAAAAATACATTACAAGCCAAAAGTGGTCTGTCGCTCATGCACTGATCTGGGGTTCATGCCCATGTAATGTGTGCATGTTGCTTTAAATTGCCCTGAAGAGCATCTCAGGCAGCTAATACCACAGCAGACACGAAAACAAATGACCAACTCAAAATAACACTCCAGTTGGCTGGAGAGGAAAGATCATCTGTCACTGGATGCTTCAGAAATAACAATAAGACTGAAGTATTTGTCAATGCTGATATTTCATATCAATCTTGCTTTGGCCCAGAGATGAATATAATAAAATGTTTACCTTGCAATTTAAGTGAAAATTCACACTTAAAGGGAAAATATCCTTCGAGTTGTGTGAATGGTGGGCTACAACTAATCAATTTTTTTGATCATTCTGCTGTAAAGTGTGCATTTCATGCACCAGGGACTTCACACATAACTTAATAAGCTATTTTAACATTCAATACAATAATTAATCTGAAGAATAACCCATACAATGGTTTCTGACTGGGCCACCATTTACTGGCATAAAACATCCTAGAGCCTCCAAACACAGGACACAAAGCTGGGCCTTACGCTGGATGGGGTGCTACTTTTATGAAATACAGATACCTTATTTGTTTACTTGTGCAAAATTTATGCAAGCAATTTTATTACTTACTTAGTTACCATGTCTGTTATGATGCACTGGCATCCAGTCCAAGGTGTTCCTCTAGCTTGTGCCTGGTGTTGCCTGGATCTATACTAGATAAGTAATATGGAGCACGGATGGATCAATATTAACAGAACAGTCTAAATCAACTTATCCGCTTCCTCTGACTTTGAGTTCACAAGCTGCCACAAGAAGAAGGCAGAGCTGGGACCCAAATCTAAGGCATATTGGTCCCCATTACTGAGCCTGTCTATTCTTTAAGGCTCAGTGATGTTTAACACGTAGAACACTGGAATATATCTGAGGCTCAGCTCCCCTAGACATAAGGAAACAGCCCCTATATGGTCGGGTACATGCGTTCCATCATGTGATATTCTGAAGAAAGTGTCAACATATAGATGTGTATTGTGTTGATGGATTTAATCTACTTAAACCGTTAATTGTCAATTTCTCGTTTTTGTGATTTAATCATTTCTTTCAATAAATTAAAGAATTTGTTTGAGCGCTCCCCCTAGTGGTTGAAAACGAAGAAAGACAATGATATTTTATTTTACCATTTCTTCCAGTAACTACGGAAACATGACTTAGTAGGAAGTTTAAGGAAAAAATAAGTCAGTGATTTGTAAAAGACGGGGCAGAAAGTAATCTGAAAGTTAGCTGAAAATGGCAAGGTCAACACTGCAGTTTTCGATATCGCAATCAGTGTTAAACTGATGCAGTGCGTTGTCGGACTGTCAAAAATTGTGCACAGAAATGGTGAGGAAGTCTTTCTTAAGTGTGTTACAGGTGGTGCAACTGGCAAATGAATAATGTCACTGTTTGGCTTTTCTGCACTGTTAATTTGTGTGGACCTTACAGTAAGACACTGATCATTTTTGTATATTGTTGCTTTTGCTATTAAAACTTAGTATCTTGGTATTTAACCAGGACAAACACCAGCAAACAACATAAACTAACAGAAAATCAGTTCCAGATTTCCTTATCAAGAAAACTGAATACCATATAAAACATTATACATTATTCCAAACATTATTCACCTCAGACATTCTCTTTGTCTTTGTGGAGGGGGAGCATCGTATGCCATAAAAATGACCAAAGAAAAATAAAGGAAAGTGCTATAGGTGAACAGCTGCATCAGCAGAGTTTCCAAGAAGAAATATTTCAAAAGATTTACTAATATTTCCCAAAATGTTGGTTTGGAAAATGATCTGTGAGAACAGGCCTGTTGTTTAGGGCAAACGTTGCATTATTGTTTATTCAATTGTGTTCATGCTGTACATTCATCTAAATCTTTATTTTCAAAGCCAAAGAAGTTGCTTAGCATTCTACACCTTTCTCTAGTAGGACAATTACATGCAGCGGACGGCAGAAGTAAATGCAGCCAAAGGAATTCTTCTCATATGTGTTTTACTCTCCTTTTGTCATTCGTTTAAAAGCCTTTTGTACGATTGCTGTCCTATTTTGTATGATTTGTACTGTAGTGCCTAGAAGCTTTATAGAAGGACACAAACTTGTTCAAACCACACACTTCCTCTTCACCTTTAATGGCGCTTATCAAGGACGCCGTCTAAAAGTCAGGCAGGGTAAAACTCATAAAAACACGTCAAATGAGTAAATAAAATTAAGACATACTAGAACAATGAGTTAGTTCGCACAAATAAGACCAAATGAGTTTACTTTGCCCAAATAAGACCACATGCATGTAATACAAAGCCAGAGATTGCTTAAGAAAAAAGTTACACCTATGTTTAAATCTTAAACAAGCTACAGAACCAAACTCCACTTGTCAGATATGTCTGTGCCGCTGTGTGTTAAATATGTGTATTATGTGTAAAATATTTTCCAATGTCCTTTTACCACATTTATTTAGATTTCATGGTACAATTATATGCTAGTCAGTCAGAAAATTGCAATAATGCAAGTGAACACTCTTAGTAGTCAACTATTTTGCCTGTTTCATTTGCGGTTCCGTTGCTTTTAATATCAGCCTGGAATGAATTAATCTCGGTTCAGGTTTTTATTTATTTTTACGATGTATACAATATTTACGTATTTGCTTATTTTTGGAAACTTGTCTTCCCATCTGACAAGCCAGTAGTTGGAGGGCTCGAGGTTCCCCCCTTGTGGTCTAAGCCCTTCCATGCCGGGCTTCTGTTTATCATGCATGTGCACAAATCTAATGGCAGGGATGAGAAAAGAGAAGGTCTTTGTACTCTCAGGATACTCAGCATAATGGCCGACCAGCTAATGTAGCAACCTCAGGCCGACAAGCCCAAGTCACTGATTAGAGCCAGCGGCCATGAATGTCTGACCAGAAACTATGCATTCATGGTATTTATGTTGATACTGTGTAGAATGTCTTTATTTCCCATTTTCATCAGATGAAAGGTAGTCAATTACTGCAGCCTGGAAAGTCCGATGGAGACCAGGGCAGCAGGTTCTCAACGCTTAGTCACAGCCTAATTACGGTCAACGGGGTCTGGAAGCAGGATGGGGGTGCTTCTGTCCCTGATTGCGCCCATCTCAATGACCCTCCGCTCGTCGCTTTTCCCAGTTGCTCTCTTGCTGAGGGTCATAGCCGATGTCTCCGGAGTCTTCAAAACAATCGCATTGCCCAGGCTCAAGTAATCAGACAGAACAAAAGCCATCTGTACTAAAAGACCAATTATGTAATCAAAATGAGCCAGAAGAGCACTAAATAACTATTTGGAATATATTTACAGTATGTTAATGAATGTTCCTTGCAATATGGTTTCCACGTAAGGATTTTATTCATTTTTTTTTTTGCTTTTAGTCCACATTACAAAACCATTTAATCAGCGTATCTGCTCATATTACATCAATGCCACATGAAGATAATCCTTAAAAGTCATCTCAAGATCCATAGCACAAATCCATTTTTTCTCAAGTAATTGGCTATAACAACATGGAGTTCAAATATTGCTGCATCACAATGGTCATTAGTAAAAAGTGCGGTGGCATTGCCAACTAGAAAAGACCCAATATTTTAGACTTATACAGACTAATACCCTAAATGCTTCCCGTTACCTTAGAGTCATAATTCAAATGGCAGGAAAACAAGTCACCTAATTTGAACCTGAAACACAGTGACCACTTTCTATGGAAGCAACACATCAAAATTTAATTTGACATCAAAATTCATTGTATAGCTGATGCATTTTGGCTAAACTAGATAATGTTTTGTTTGGTGAGTCTGACAGTAAGCTACTACATTTCAGCTAATAAAAGCTTTCATCAGGCTTGTTTAGTCTTAACTAATCACATTATCACACACAGAGCTCAATGTGCTTTACAGAAATAATAGAAACATATAACGATATGCCTACTAAGCCTTAAAATAATGTATGATTAAACAGCCTACATCAAATTAAATGCAACACTGCATTTGAACACCCCACTACCTTTCCATAGTTGTTACATCTTAATGCTTTGATGTCATGATGGACCTGCAGCTCAGGTGTGGATATCAAGATGTTATTGTAAGAGTGCCAGGCCTGCTTGCTCCAGCAGAGGGCAACAGTGCCCCTCCATTCCTTTAAGGACATGCTTGGACTTCTCCCAATGCCCCCAGTGAGTTGCATGACTTGGTCTTTGGCCGTCAAACTGGCCGATACATTTTGGACATGATAACATTGTGTGTCCATAGTAACTTTTATATAGGCCTAACTGAAAGGCTGATTTCCACAGTGCATTGAAGTTTAGGGTGACACTATTCTTTCATAATAATTCTGAGGCTCTCTTGTAGTTATTTGATAAAAATGTATTCAATGAAAACGAAAGCTGCTAGTAATTGTAGTGCTCAGCACAAAACTGAACTGCAACGACAGGAGTAACGAGTTGAAACGCTGAGACGAGTCCGTTTCAGAATGGTAGCGAAATGAGGCGCTGCTCGTGCATGCATTTCTCATCTTTAAAAAGCCCTGATACATCAAATGACTGCCCCTTGTAAATAAGCGGCATGTTTCCCAAAGGTGTAGCTGGTAACAACTGTATGATTCAATGTAAGTTGTTGACGGGAGCTTTTGGTCAACATACCCAAGCTTGGTAAGTGCGCCTAACTGTGCATTAAGATAAGAATTCTGACCAACTTTGAAGCAAAGCTGCGGGGATTTTAGGAACTGTGGCAGCTTGGATCGAAAACTGGTTAACTGACAGGAAGCAGCGAGTAGTTATTAGAGGCACAATGTCACAGTGGGCCTGCGTTCAGAGTGAGGTACCACAGGGTACAATTTCAGGACCACAATTGTTCCTAATTTACATTAATGATATTGACACCAACACATACAGTAAACTAGTTAAATTTGCAGACGACACCAAGGTGAGTGGTGTAGCAGATATTGATCTAGCAGCAGAGAGGCTACAACGAGATCTGGATTTAATTAGCGACTGGGCTGATACTTGGCAGATGAAATTTAACACAGAGAAATTTAAGGTAATCCATGCAGGGAGCAGAAATATAAAGTACACATATTTTATGGGTTCCACTAAAATAAAGGTAGCTGATTACGAGAAAGATCTCGGTGTGTATGTTGATGCTTTCATGTGCCACTCTCGCCAGTGTGGGGAAGCAATAAAAAAGGCCAATAAAATGTTGGGTTATATCTGTAGGTGTGTGGAGTTTAAGTCAAGGGAGGTGATGTTGCATTTATATAATTCCTTGGTAAGACCCCACATAGAATATTGTGTGCAGGTTTGGTCGCCATACCTTAGGAAGGACATTGCTGGCTTAGAAAAGGTGCAACGGAGGGCTACGAGAATGATTCCTGGTCTTAGAGGAATGTCTTATGAGGAGAGGTTAGCTGAGCTGAATCTGTTTAGTCTTGAGCAAAGGAGACTAAGGGGGGACATGATCTAGGTCTATAAGATTCTAACGGGTCACTATTAGTTTAAATAATAGAACTTGTGGCCATAAGTGGGAATTAGCAGGAGAGCATTTTAAAACAAATTTGACGAAGCACTTCTTTATACAGCATGTAGTTAGAGTATGGAATAGTCTTCCTGCTAGTGTAGTGGGAGCTAAAACCCTGGGTTCCTATAAATCAGAGCTAGATAAGATTTTAACAACTCTGAGCTATTAGTTAAGTTCTCCCCAAACAAGCTTGATTGGCCAAATGGCCCCCTCTCATTTGTAAATTTCTTATGTTCTTATGTTCAAGATTAAATCCACAAAAGAAGAGTTGCTGCACTGAATGTCATGCAATAATTGTCATACGTGCACAAAGCTTAATATAAATTGACCTATCAGGTCAATACGTGATTCAGAAGAGCCTTGAAGTCTGTAAGAACTTGGTTCAAATACCGTAACACAAAGACCTATTCTCTCATAGGCTGACACCTTCTGCCATTCGTTTATTGTTACGGCTTGGCATGGAACAGGCAGGAAAAGAGTGATGATCCATGGTACAGCTTCACGGAACAAGAGGTTCATTAATAAAAACAGAAAACAACACGGGTAAACTACAAAGTAAAGAGACTGTGGGGGTCAATAAAAACAGGAAAAGGTGAGACTTAAACTAAAACTAACATAACTAGGAGCAGACAAACACCAGAAGCAGAACTAGGGAACAACCAGGGCTAACAGGCACAGATATCACATGCAGACAGTACACAACAGAATTTGAGGTAACAACTACATCTACAAACACGCAGTGAGATCATCAATGATTCCTCAAAGAACAAGGTGAGGGCATATACTTACAACCCCACAGAAAACAAAGGCAAACAAGGAACAGATGAAAGTCAGGAGAAAAACAACCAATCTATGACAGCACAGGACAACAAGCAACAAGTCGAATCAGTAACACTTAATGAGCACAAAAACTGGGAAAGATAGCCAACGCACTAACCAGGAAACATAGCAAACACTTGGGTAACAACACTAGGAAGGACTAGGACCATAAGACTATGCAGAACATAATGAAACACAGCAGAAGTGGGGTACATCTAAAACAGGGAAACAGTTATAAATAATAAACAGTACGTGAATGGAAAACCAATAAACCCTGAATACAGATGAGGCTTGTCTCCAGCCATCCTTGAACTTGTGACCCTAGGAGTTTAGTCTCAGAGCCGCGCGCTCAACCAAGGGAAACAGGGAAACACACTAGGGCTGAAAGCTATGAAACAGGAGGGGGATGCAGGATGACCAGCGACACCTGCTGGTCAAAATGGAACATGTAGGACAGGGTTGGACGAGCGCCAACCCTGAAAGTTTATGTGTATGTTATAAGCTGTTCAAGCATCCATCCATTTTCTGAAACTGCTTGTGCTATTCAGGGTCACAGGGGGTCCAGAGCCTATCTCAGATGCTATGGGAGCAAGACAGGAAACAAATCAGGACTAGGATGCCAACCCATCACTGGGCACACTCAAAAACCATTCACTCACACGTGCACAACTACAGGCAATTTGGAAATTCTAATTAATCTCGGCATGTTTTTGGACTGAGGGGGAAACCAGAGTACCCAGAGGAAACCCCACAACATCACTGGGAGAACAGGCAAGGTCCACACACATTGAAACGGCTCAAATATTACAGAATAAAATGTTATGCCGCAGTGTGTTTTATTCCATATGAAAAAAACAGCATAGTTCATATGAGGCTATCTGTTATGGATTCAGGGCATCGTGCAGACGATCCACTAGTGGCTCCAAGAGACAACAGGGGTTTATTGGGGCAACCAAAAAGAATACTGGGGAAAAGTACTGAAACAAAAGGATCAGGAGGGGTCAGAAAACAAAGAGCAAAAATATAGAATTAACTAAAACCATGAAACAAAGCATAACCAAGGAACTAAGCGAAGACACAGGGAACAAAACTCAGCAGTACAGCAGAGTACTCAGCAGTACAGCAATCCAAACACACAGTAACATGAATACAACAAACACTGAACACTATGAAACACTGAAAGCTAACACTAGGAATTAGTAAGAACCAAAGTACTGGCAAACATAATAAAACAAAACACAGGCAGGGTAAACCAAAACAGGAACAAGGGTAAATCATGAAAGGTAGAAGAGGAAACCAATAGCTAAGGATAAATTTAAGCATTATGTCATTCAAAAAAACTTTTCCAAATGGGATATTTCTTATGATCTTATGCATTGTACCAACAGCCTCTGTTCTTTTCTATGAAAGCATCACAGGAACCCAGAGAATCGCACTGATCCGGGAGCCTATGCCAGAAGCACTGGGCATAAGGGGGGAGGAGGTAAGGAGCGAGCACTGATACAGCACGCTGCTGTAGCCAGCTCACGCAGAACCACCTCAGGGGGGAGAACCCCAGTGCTGCTGAGCGGTAGGTGAATCCTCAGCAGCACACTAATGTTCAATGGAACAGTGTGAAGATTTTTTTCCCCCCCAGTGGATGGAGTTCCAATCTTGCTACCAACCCCGAAATTTTCCCTGGAAGTTGGAGGTCCTGCCTGCAGGGCTGGATATAGTTTAACGTCATACCCAAGATGAAGCAATTGCAGGTTAAGGGCCCAATGGAGTAGAACCACTCCTGGCATTCACAGGATTCAAGCGGGAAACCTTTCGGTGGCCCAGCCTCAGAGCCACCATAACACCACACTTTTTCCATATCATCGCATGAATTGGAAAGTATATCAGAAAAATGAACATATAATAACCACAACAACTGCAACAACTATAGTAATGGTTTGATTAGCTAATTCTGTAAAAGTGACTAGTTAAATTTATTACACGGCCCTCTGGAATGCTTGATTCTGATTGGTCAGTTGAGACATTTGCAGGTTCATTCTTTTCAAATAATAATTGCTCCAAAGTAATAACGCATAGCCGGTACTACTTGTAACGTTTGAATATTAGTCACATGGTATTATATCTTTTCGCGGAAGGATAAAAATGTTAATTTAAAACAAATGAAATGTTTCAAATTCGTATTCATGTCCAGTTTTTTTTCTTAGGTGGCAAGTAGTGTCGGGTCCTGATCACACTGTCGGTGCTTATTTCTGCGATAACTACCGGCTGCCTGTTCATTATCCCTTACATATTGTTCTTCAGGCTAGCCAGAGAAGGAGATGTTCATTTGCTGTTGACTTACACAGCAAACCACCAGCACCCCCCCTGCCCAAAGTGGAATGCTTCAAATCTGCTGCCCTTTGGAAACTGGATGATTTATGTTTGTGCAACATATTTTGCCAGGGGCAGCACAGGGCACGTTTTCTATCGATCATTTGCCGTCACATCAATGATATCATGTCAATTCAATATCATGCCATGTTCAATTAACCTTCTCAGAGTGGGCACCCCGATGCTAGCTTGCAACCAAGGCAGGCTGCCACTCAAATGTATGAAATAGGGAGGAAACCGGACTAGGTTGACCTCAGGTCACCCCACTGGAAGTCCAAGGAAGGGGGATTCGGGGAATCTGTCACATAGTGCACCTCTCATTGTACAATACTAATGTAATTAGTAAAATCAGTAAATTTATCATTATTCGATGTTCCAAATTACTTCAAAAAAGTGCTAGTTAGTGTTGAATGGTGTTTTTTTTTTGATGGGGGGGGGGTGTTTGCTGGAAGGGGGTTTGCCCGGGGAGGCATACAAGCTAGAATCACCACTGCCACTGGATGACGGGTCAGCTGGTCAATGACCACTCTCTGCAAAAAGGAGAGACACGCGAGAGATGGTACATTATGTCAGACTCATCACACAGGCCTTAGACCTGCTGAAGGACACGGAAAAAAACATACAAAAGCGAAAGAAAATGTGTACTTTTCATCACCTTCTGATGGCAAACATTCTCCACGTTGCTGCCCCTGTTATAGTGTCACTGTTGAGGAGAGCAAAGGCTGATCTATATTCTTGAGCAGAATCTACGCCATCAGTACTATGCAGCCTTGTACCCAGTGCCATAGACTGATGGACACCTCCCCGGTTATCTAACTACAGACATCAGGCTATGCGTGAGGCGTGAGGCTGCCGACAGCACACATCCGACAGAGACGACAAATCAGCCTGAAAACAGAGCAGCCATTATATCCTTCCTAAATCCCTTTGTAAAGAAAAGTCATTTTCCTTCTTCCTCCCATCTGTTTCTTACTTGTATCCTTAATTCCACTCTTTTCTGCACAAATTTCCTCGAGCATTTAAAGGACAAACACATGCAAGTCACTTCGAGACGAGCGTCTGGCAGCTCTGCATCGCCCGTTCACAGTCTTGGGGAGAGCATTGCCGATTAGGAATGCAGTCTTTCAGACTCTGCTCTCTTGCTTGTGAATGGCCCGGAAAGTCTGGGAGGGGCATTCTGCATGTCCCATTGAAGCCACCCCACCCCCTCTTACCCCTCCACCCCTCCCTCCAGCTCCCCTTCTTTTATTGCTGAGTCTCCAGCCCCACGCTTGGCACAGAGCGGTCGGGACGCCACAGTCTACACGGTAAGGACGAGTAACACCAGGCTGAGTGTTGATCCCTGTGCTGATTAGGATTCAGATGTGCATGCCAGGGGGGTGGG
>JABFEA020000044.1:9661842-9672870 GCA_019775915.2 Cyphomyrus plagiostoma
CTACCTGCTTGCTTTGGTGCAGCACCTTTTCTTTGCATTTAGCACACCCTTGTGCAAATTAATTGAAACAAGTAGCGATTTTTGTACAATCTGATTTTCAGCTTCATTCTGGAAAGCAAACAATACGCTTTCACTGCAAACTTTTTAAATGAGCTGGTGTTACGTCATCATATGTAGGAAATATCATTGTTGCATTTTCTGACAGGGACAGGCTTCTTTCAGCATGATCTAGCCCTGTGCCAAATGCTGGAGACGGGGAGGAATTTCAACACAAAGAAGAAAATCAAGGCACTTGACTGTCCGGGAAACTCTCTGGATTTAAACCCTACAGAGGATCTGTGGTCAGTGGAAAAGATAAGCTTATTCAGGCATAATTCTAGTATGGTACAGGCATCCCAAGATCATCAAAGACGGCTCCAAAGTGTTAGATTCTATCTAAATGCTACTAAAGAAACAAGGAGGTCATATTATATCTTTAAATGTTGATATTTTAGCATATTTTAATTAACTTGCACAGTGGTGTACTTGCTTGACTGTTTCCTGCATTTGTAACAGAAGTCACTCTAAACTTCTGTATGGCTCCAGCCTTGAGTTTCACAAAGAAGAGAGCAGCGGTTTTAGAACCAATCATCCAGGAAATGTGTATCCTTGCAGCTGAATAACAAAAAAATCTGCTTTGCACAAAGGAGAAAGGACAAATTCTTGTTTATCTTCTTTTGGTAGCTAAATGCTATATTGTATTTTCAGAGCAGAAAAATGTTTTGAACTGTTGCTTAAAGTGGAAAAAGTTAGCTTAATAAAATCAGAGGTCATGTATTTTCTAGCTGAATAATGCTGTGTTAACTCTGGCTGATGTCTGTTATCTTGCAGGTGATTCAGTTTTATCTCGTTCTCCTTCCAAAGTGATTTTTATGCAGCATCAGCTGAGACATTGATGCCCAGCTGTACGTCTCTAGCCTGTCTGCAACCTCTGACATGAAGCTGGTCAGCGCCGTAGTTTTTATCATTTGCCTACATGGCCTACAGGGGGCAGAGGGCAGGCGCGATGATGGGATGATGGCACCAGCAGGCAGGAAAGGCAAAAGGAAGACCACACCCACTTCGGGTGAGCTGGTGACCAAAGACATGCACTCCTGCACCTGGGAGATCGACAGCGAGGGCGAGGATACACTCCTAATTCTCCTCAGTTGCAACAATGACGGTGAGGTCTACCAGTGCCGGTACGCTGGCCGGCCGAGCCTGTGCCAAGAATACAGTGCCTCGCCACAGCGGTACTGGTCCCAGGTGGTGAGCAGGCTCAGGAGGAAGGCCCATGCCTGCCGAGGGGAGAAAATCCTGAGGCCGCGAAGCTGTAAAACAGCCTCGACCGAGTCTCACATGAAGCTGCTCGCCGGCCACAGGGGGGAGGGTGGCGCAGGCAAGAGGGGCGGGGCAGGAGGCAGACAGAAACGCAAGTCGGCCAAGGAACAGACGGGGCCTCCGGAGGAACAGAGAGATGCTTTTGGCGAAGCGAACGACAGCGATAGCGTATTGAACACGGAACCAGCAGAAAATTACTGCGCCGACGGCTGGCTGACCGTCTGCTCCTTCTTCGTCCGATTCTTTGATGGCTAAATCAGCTCAGAGGGAGGACTCACTGCTCCTTAGCACTTTCCAGCAAATGTGTACCCCAGTCTCCAAACCCAGTGCTGAATTCATATGGGTTTCGATGCATCATAAAGGGAAAAAAACAACCACAGTAGCTTTTCTGATATTTGATTTTTTATTTTTTTTTGCAATTTTATATGAACTGCTTGGTAAGAAAAGACATAATGAACAACAGCACCATAAAGCATAAATAATGGTACGATGCATATGTAAAGCAGTGTTATCTAACACTTATGCTGTAATAGCTATATCGATTATTTGTTTTTATATAACTTTCACAGATGAGAATATCAATAAAATTAGATATCATTAAAGGGCAATTAGTTGATTTCTAAAAAAAGTATTTACAAGGTTCGATTGTTGTTATCATTCTTAAAAGTATACCTTTTTAAAGTACACCGTGTTTTTAAGAAGACGTGAGATTAATTATGCTGATACAGTTGGTTGTTTGTTTGTATTATAGTTCAATAAATATTGTTTCAGACTCAGTATTTGGAATTAAAAATAAAATAGCATAAATGTGTAATGATTAAGTAATAATAATAAAAACTTAAATGTTGCTATGAAATGATTCTCAAAACAATTATATTCATCCATTTCATATATGTTCGGGTATGTAAATGAAAGCGGAATTTAACCCACAGTGTGATAAGTGTAGGTTTTGCTTTATAGATCGAGTATGTACCAAAATGTTAAATAAATAAGAAAAAGCTAGTGTCTCTTATTGAAGTTTAAAATTTAAGCAGATGGTAGCATGCAACGGCGGTTCCTACGCCCCTGGATGGTGGATGGGCAGCATAGATAGGAGGTGTCCATGCATAGACCTGCCGAATGACAGTGGGACAGATGGTGGTCGCTTGATTATTGCTCGTTAGGGACTGAGGGAAAATATGGGCAGTAGAGTAACAGCTGACGAATAATCAGCCTCCGCGAATTTTGCGGGACCCACATTTGGGAAAAAAATAACCAACATAAATAGTTCACATAAAACACCTCAGTTTTTATTTTTAAAGTTACTCAGCACTGAAAGGTTACTTGTTGACTCGATACAACATTTTACGTAACCCTATATTTACTACAGAAGTCAGATAGCACGATGTTATTGTTTCAACGTTGAATTATAATTAAATGCGTTGAATTATGGTTAGTCTTAAATTATCAACGTTGAAATTGAATTGATTTTTGGCCAGTTTTTCAATATTGAAAAATTGATGTTGGCAAAACCTTGATTCAATGTTCAAGATTGAAGATTAACGTTGTTTCCACCACATATGGAATCAATGTCATTTCAGCATATGTGTATCTGGGAAAACAAGATACTGTAAATCAATCGGAAAATCGCTGTGCATAGAAAAAAAAAGACATTTTGGCAACATGAAATTTCGAGACCAAAAGCCGCACACATTGTAACTGCAACGATACTTTAGTTAAATAGCTTTTGTTCCATGATAGTTACCCACATACTAAAAGCTTGGGAATAGCTAACAAGTCCCCCCCCAGAGACGCTGCAGATGTCAACCGGGCCTTCCTGGGGGAACTGGAATCCTCTGTGGATATTGTCATGCTAATCATCTCGCTCAAGGCAAACATAATATAGGTCCTATTGTAGCGCTTGAGTACAATAAACTGTGGAAACAAAGAAATTATCCAACTTGATATGTGAAGAGCCTGAAAACTTCTTCTAAGGTTTTTTTTTTCCTTTTCAATACAATGAATTCAGATTCTACCTAGTAATAACTAATTCGTCGTGCACTTTACTATGGTCGTGATGATTACTGAAACGAACCGTGCAAACCTGTGTTCGGCCAAGCTTAAACATCACAGGCCACTGGACTTCTTAGGTGAATAGAACGGAGAAAAATATTCTGCAAAATGCATTTAAAGTTCATGAAGACAGGTAGGCCTATACCTGTCTTCAGACATCTGGTGGAATTTCTGACTACGCAGAGGTGAACATAAATAGCGTAGGAGAGAGTTTGAAATTTCGTGGCAGACACAAAATAAGAATTTAAAGTTTTTTGGAGGTCTGAATGAAGCCGAACACACGTACGTAGGGATACAGCCCCGTCATTCCTGGTTTCTACGCCCCGGCACGATGAACACAATACCCTGCAATTCTTTAACAAGCCTACATAAAGTCCAAGTGGAATTATAGAAAAAGATTTATTAGGCTACTGCACAACCAAACGCATTCATTCAATACATTTTAAAACGCGGGTCGGAGTGTAAATTATCTTAAAATAGTACGCCACTGATCATCAACTGGCGGCCCGCGGGCCAAATCCGGCCCGCTGAGCCATTCAATCCGGCCTGCGACTGGATTCCGAAATTGTGAGGATCAAAAAGAAAATAGTGGTCCACAGTATTAAATGGGATAGGTGATGGGAGCCTGAATCAAATGCCTACAGTTTTGTAATGAAATGGAAAAAGTATAAACACTAAACATAATGTTAAGCCAAAATTAGATTTTTATTTGATTTTCTTCTTGGGGGTCCGGCCCCCAAGGAGACTGTCTGGTAAAACTCTGGCCCTCTGACAAATATAGTTGATGACCCCTGTAGTACGGCATCGTTGCTAGGTTATAGTCCCTCTCTCTCCTCCTTGATAGCAGGGCTGATCAAGCTATAGTCTCATCCATTTCAACATAACAAATTACTGTTGCATGGCAGAACACCATACGTTTGCTTCGTTTTATGAGGGTAGGCCTATGCTTCGGAGAAAGCAGAAAGTGGCCTTGGTTGTCAGGATTTTTTTCACAAGAAATAATCCAGGTGATATTATTGACGATTGCTGAAATATTTATGGCGCCTAACAATGTCCTTCTTACACCGCTCGCTCACTCTTGCGAATTAAGGTCAGAATAAGTAACTATATAGATAGATAGACAGATAGACGATAGATAGATAGATAGATAGTTCAATGCGTTTGGAGGTGACTGCTGGTGTTGGAAATGGACTATACAATGCAATATTAAACCTCTCTGTAAAATACATCATTAATGTGTCTTGATATGATTCTTGAGCATTCAGTATTATTGTCTTCATGCTTCACTCTGTTCAATTAACATTTTAAAAGGTTTATTTATGTATTCTTTAGTTCGCTTGGCTGTCGAGTGCCCTTATCAAGAGAGACCCACAAGCGAGGGCTCACAACCAAACAGCTGATATAAAAGGCACAACCTTAATTACGCACGGAGAAATAATTATCGTCACCAATACAAAAACGGCTGCATAAATTTATAACATTCTGAACACTCAATTAAAAATATGTTAATACATCGTGAGATCAGATAGGATTGATGAGTGAAAAATGATACAAAAATAAATTAACCAATTATTGCTACAGCAGTTGTTCTGTTTAGAACACACTGCCAGTAGATTGCTAGACAAAGGAATTTTGTGTTTTCAAGTATATACATCAAAATCTGATTTCAGAAATAAGTAGACAATGTGTTCCTGTATAATGATAGTATATACAGTCTGAGTGCAAATTACTCCTCCAAAATTCGGGGGTACTGCCTTCATAACACTTCTATGACCATTATGGTCCGCTACCACGTCAATACCAATAGTCGCCACCAGGATCAATGTTACGAGTGCAAGATGCGCTAGGGGTGTTTAACATGTATGCAACATACGGTCATGGTCTGGACATGCAGCAAAATATGAATCAATACAGAAGATCTCATTATACTTATCCCTATCCAAAAGAATTTGGTTTTGATTAATCCCAGGAATTATCCTGGAAGTATACTACACTGTAAACCCGGATAAGTTCTACTAACTCAAAAAAATTGACGCAACTGATTGCCGCTATGTTTTTAAGTTTGCAAACTTAAATATCATCAGTAAGCATATAGCTACTTACTTTGAGTACCTTTAAATTATAAATAAACATTAATTTAAATCAATATATATATTTAAGTGTGGTGTTTATCTTTACTTTAGTTCAACTCAAAGTTTTGAGTATTGACAACTTTAATTATTTCACTTAATTAAAATATCCTTCAAATATATATCAAAATTTTTAATTCATCTAAACTTAGTTTAAGGAACTTTAAGTGTCACTAAATTAAATTATATAATTTACGTAACTTAAATTGAAGTAGCAATGTTAAATATTTTGTGGCAAATGATTGCCTTGTTTTTTTTTAAGTTTCCAGTCTTCAAATATCTACATTTTACAACTTAATAGTACAAATTACAAATCTGAAATCATTAAACAAAGTACAAAAAATTATTATAAAACATGAGACATTAACAGTTCTGTGAAACAAAAAGGCACACCTGGTCAAAGACAAGAAATTAAAATATTACCTTAATGAATACAAAAAAAGGATTAAGCTTTCTTAATCTGCTGTCTTCAATTTTTATTTTTTTTTGACAGAAGAAATTGCCATTTTTGTTTTTGTTTATTTTAGGCAGAGCACCAATTTTATAAGAACTCTTGTTGAAATCTTGCACATATGCCTCATATCAAACAAAACATCACAACATAGGCACACAGTGTAAAATTACTGTGCATGAATCAGCAAGTCAGTCTTTAGAGCCAGCACCCTTGGCTTCAGTTTGCCATCAAGACCCAAAAGAACCTTCTGAATAAATTCAAATGTGTTGGCCATCTCTTTTGGATATGAGAGATCCAACACATAGATTAAGCCAAACATCAAAAGGAAAGCATCAGAGAGTCTCTGAAGGTTTGTTATGACAAATTCATTCTCAAGGATGATCGAAATCTTCTCTGGATTGTACTGAAAAGCAACATCTGGGAGTTCTCGGACGACTGTGAAAAGGGCAACTGATGAATCAACATCTGGCTCTTCTGAATCATCTTCAATCTGGATGTAAAGAAGTATTGAAACACAATTACCAAATGCTATTTTACCAGTGTGAAAAAATGTTGAAATATAATCCTAAAAAATATGCAGAATA
The DNA here is from genome assembly GCA_019775915.2 of Cyphomyrus plagiostoma. Classification (NCBI taxonomy): domain Eukaryota; kingdom Metazoa; phylum Chordata; class Actinopteri; order Osteoglossiformes; family Mormyridae; genus Cyphomyrus; species Cyphomyrus plagiostoma. The sequence continues at coordinate 9,668,421 of JABFEA020000044.1, forward strand.
AGTGATTTACCGTGCATGTTTTAAAGAGTTTTGAGGTGTCTTCTCTCAGATACACAGGAAGTGCACAGAGCACTGTTGTTCGCCTTGTGTGTACATCATGTTGATCCTTAAAATTCACATTGAAAATAATGTTAAAAGTGGCACACACACTTTTTAGCCAGCACAAAAACAAACAATACTAACTTGACACGGAATGAATGCTAAAAAGTTGATTAAGGCATAGATAAAACAAGTGATCACGGTAAGAGCCCTCATTCTTAAAGGGATACTTCACCCAAAAATAACATTTTTCATCATTTACTCTAAGTTGTTCCAAATCTGTATAAATGTCTTTGTTCTGATGAACAAAGAGAAAGATATTTGGAATAAATATCCCAAATAAATAACCAAACAATTATTGGACCCCATTGACTACCAGCATTCTTCCAAATGTCTTCCTCTGTGTTCATCCAAACAAAGTAAGTTATACAGATTTGGAACAACGAGCAAGTAATTCATGACAGAATTTTCATTTTTCAGTGAACTATCCCTTTAAAAGGACAGACATATCAGAAGTTTTTTTAAAATGTATTCTAAATCAACATTTCTCAAACCTGTCCTGGAGGACCCCCTGCCCTGCAAATTTTGTATGTCTCCCTCATCTACACACATGATTCCATTCATCAGCTCGTTGTACAGACTGCAAGAACCAAATTGGGTGTGTCTGATTAGGGAGATATACAAAATGTGCAGGGCAGGGGGTCCTCCAGGACCAGGACAGAACCACTGCTCTAAATTAAATACAAAAAAATCTGAAAAAGGTTTACTCATCACTTAGTACATGATAAACCCAAGTCATAGTTAGACATATATTTAAATCAAGTGATAATATTCAGTATATACAGTCAAAACAATGTCTGTTGAAGCATTAAGCAACAATAATACCACGATAATACCTGTAAGTCATGAACCCAAAGAAATTCAGCAAATGCATCAGCAGTTTTACCAGTCTTCGCTGCTCTCTGTCGATATAAAGTCATCAGGCGAAAAACTGCGGCGGTCTAGCTCTGTGTAAAATGTGTTCGTCAAATTCTGGTTGGTAATACACTGAAATTCAACACATACATGAAACAAAAGACAAGAAAAGTACGTCACAAACCGACTGGAAATACTAAATACATTTTTTAAACAAACAATTAAAGTTAATTATACCTGTGATTCCAAACGTAGAGCTGGCCATCGTCCAAGGATCTCCCTGGACTGGTAATGATCTCATTCCGGCGTAATGCAAAAGTAATCCGCATCTTCTTATCAACAACAACAAGATTTTTTTCAGCCTTCTGAATTTCTTCTGTAATTTCAACCCTCTGCTGCTCTAGAGTTGAAGCATCATGACCTTGGGGGAAGTCAGATAAGTAGTTTACTTCAGCACGTCTTGCCCTTTTTATGTTCAAGTGTGATGGTTCATTGTCTGGACTGCTTTTGCTTCGTTTTCCAGCGTTCACTGCAACCTCCATACATCCTGCTCTTGTTTCGGTAATTTCCCATTTTAAATTTGATGCTAGTTTTCCGTCCAAACTACCCGGTGTATGAACCCAGCTCTTTCAGACATGGGTGTTTGGTGACCAGAGCTTCTGCTGCTTTTGACAGCTCTTTGTCATTTTGGTAGGCTTTAAAATTATAGATTGCAGCTGCTAATTTGTCAAGGACATCATGCTTCTGGTCTCTGTTTAGCTGCAGCACTTTTCCAGTTTTTTTCAAAGGCAGAATTTCCTCCTCTAAGTATGTGTTCAACCTCATAAGAAAATGCTGGCACTGGAAAATTGCCTTGAGGCCACCCTGAAACACGTTCCAGTGTGGAAACATCAGTTAATAATTCAGTGACTGTGGTTAATGTAGAACTACTTCCTCCATCAAAAAACCACTTAACAGTAGCTTTTGGTGGCAAATCGTTGATGTCCACCAAAGATAGAAGTTAGATCGAAATCTGGGTCTTCGTATTGTATGCTGAAGTTTTTATCCAAGTCCAGTTTTTCTCTTAAAATATTTTTCAGTTCATTGGTGGATTCAGGATAGGAGGCAAGTATGATCTTCCGAGTAGTCCTGGCATCAACAATGACATGAAGCGTCAAACAGGAAGAAGCTGCCATTTTTCAATGGACTGAAGAGTAGTAATAAAAAAATTAAATGAACAGTCACATACAAAACATATTTTCAGATGTTGTGCAACACAGATCAGAAACATTTCCCATCAAACTACCCATGTTGAACTTCAGCAATACCTTTGCGAGATGTATCTCCTGGGAGACAGCATTAACCGACCATCAATGAAGTATGCAGCAAGTGCGATCGTGTCATTCAGATCCGAAAAACAGAGAGTCTTCCTGGCATTGGTGACAGCTCATAACAGCGCACATGTTCCACATACCATGACTCAAATGAACTGCAGAGCAACAACACATTGTTATTGACAAGAAAGATTTCATCAATCCTCCAGAACTGAGGCAATCCACCACAGGCTTCTGCAGACACAAACATTCCTGGCACATAGTCAGTGCCATCTATGGTGACCCTAGATGTGGTGTAGACTATGCTAGTAGTTATCTGTCCCTGAATGAACACCTCAGCACAACCAAGCAGTGTTGAGACTAGCACTGAAGAGACACTTGAAGTATGTGTATGTGGCTTAAAATATGATGGTGAGCTCAGATGATATGCCATCATGTTCTGGTGTCTAGTTGCAAGGGTAGAAGTGACATTCTTAAAGTTTTGGGTGTCATGTACAACTCTTTTAAGGAATCTGTGCTTCCCCTCAAACCTCATTGTCCAGAGATGCACTAGTGGCCCGAAACACCTTATAAGATTCGGGTAGTGCTCCACAAAGTGATGTTTAGGGCGGAAACATGATTCAGGGAAAACCTCAGAAAATATCTGCCTGTGGTCACTGATCTTCATTGCAAATACTGGATAGTTTCTTCCGTAAATGCTGGTGATAATGACAACTCAACAATGTCTTTTAAATCCATTAAGACAGCCCATGTCTTATCTCCCTCTAGAACTTTGCTACCTACTATCAGTCTAAGTAAGGTAGCATTTTCCTGACCATTTCCACCAACAGTACCTTTTGTGAAACAGGTTTTTGGTATTGGGTGTGGTTTGTCTGTTTTGTCAGTGTGTTCATATGGAAACAATTCAATCTTATTGTTTATGTAGTCTAAAGTGAAGTACTTGTTAACCAGCCTTTGAAGATATAAACACAACTCAACTGGTACGATACCTTCCAAGAGGTCATGAAGGATGTCTGGAGCAAATCCAGTGACAGGGTGGAAATGATTCAATGCTTCATGCAGCACACAGTCTCCTTTTACCCCAAACTTACTGCTTTGGGTATCACTTTGCAAAACATCACAAACATGAATGGTTTCTGTTCTCATCGGGAAATCCCCCTGAATTACACTCATAGATTTCATCTGATCTCTAGTGGCTAAACAAAACCTACAGGCATACTCAGATCTAAATGATTCTGTGAAGCCTCCCAATCCGTGTGCTGCAAGATTGTCTGCAGACACACAAAAGACAGTTCCTTTAACATTCTGCCCTAATGACTTAATAAAATACCTTCATCCTCAAGAATGGTAATGTCTTTCAACAGTGGAGAGAACACAGCTTTATACCCACTCTTTTAAGGTCAGCTACTTTACATAGAAGTGGCAGCTGAATAAGGCTGAGCGCTACTTACTGGGAAGGCTGGCAAAGACCCAATAAACAGCACATATTTTGTGGATTTTTTTTGATGGTCCAAGTGGGTTTGCCATTTTTAATTCATCAATGTATAGTTGGAGTGGCAGACTGAACTCTCCTGGTGAAAGCAATGTGTTAGTTTGAAAATATGAACCATCACAGCAGGATGTATAGTGACCAGGTGAACTAACAGACTCCTGGAGTTTGTGAAGAATATCCGTGTTTTTAAACAGCTCCTGAATCATTTTAAGAATAGGCACATAAACCATTTTTTCCCCTGACATCTCCAAGTCATACTGAACAGGCTTTACCAGAGAGTATTTTTTTTTTGACAAAGACCTTTCTACTTCCCGCTTTAAAGCCAGGAGGGACTGGGGAGGCAGGTGGGCCCTTGGGCACTAAGGAGCCCCCTCCCCCCAAGAAGAGGGAGGTTGTGGTAGTGGAGGATTCAATTATTAGCAGAGTAGACAGTTATGTGTGCACGCTTGACAGAGGGTCCCGTACGGTGTCTTGCCTGCCTGGTGCCCAGGTAGGAGACCGTCCAGATCGTGTGGACAAGCTTTTGGCCCCAGCTGGGGTGGATCCAGGTGTCGTGGTGCGATGTTGGCACCAACGACATAGGCAAGGGTAGGAGGGCTGTTTTGCAAGAGTATCTACACTCACCTAAAGGATTATTAGGAACACCATACTAATACGGTGTTTGACCCCCTTTCGCTTTCAGAACTGCCTT
>JABFEA020000044.1:9682277-9705246 GCA_019775915.2 Cyphomyrus plagiostoma
AGACAGGAACTGAAGGATAAAGGGCCCTCAGCCAGTTCCTGATTGAAACGCCAGCCTGATGGAGGCACCTTGACGATGTTGTATCTGTTGAATACGCCCCCAGCATGGCCGCCATCCCGGTGCTCCCTGATGGTGCTCTGCATCTGTTAGACACGGGACAAAGGCGTGACGGAGGCCCACACACCGCCTGCCTGGTAATCAGTGACCATTAACATCGCTCCTCAATCAGTTGTGGGGCACCCCCGCAAAATCTGAATCTGAATCTTACAAAAAGTACAAGAAATTTGTTTTGGCCCAGGTGGTGGCATGAGGTGTAGAATAATCATGTGTTGTATCAAGTTATTGATATTTTATAAATTATTTTCATTTTTACATTCTCAATCCTTCTTCCTATACTTTCTTCTACCTGTACCTTAGTTGCACAAACAAGGGTACAGCTGTGTAAACAGTATGTTGAGCTGTATTTCATGTATGAAAAGTGCCAAATAAAGATCATTAGTAGCAGTATTCAAAAAACATACAATCAAGACAAAATTACAGTCAATCATAGAAAAAGAACATACTCGATATACCACACAGAAATGTGCTTAAGATAATCATGCAGACAAACAAATAAATCCTGACTCCGGCGTTAAAATCCCCTGCTTCAGAATCTCCGTAATATCCTCAGGTTAGCTCTTCTGAGACTGTCTCACATGGTGGTGGTGGTGGGGTGGGGTGGGGGGGGTCATCGTGACAAACAAATGTGGGTTTAAAGTAGGCTGATGCAGCCTTGTCCCAGCATTTCTGGGTAAACATTAAAAAAAAACTTTGTAAACTAAGCAAAGACTATGTGGATTATACCCCTAGATGAGTACACTGACCCCCCCACGAAGCAGTACCTCTTCTTCCACAGACTGAAATTCCTTGTCGTCGACGCCCAGGTCAATGAGGATGGTGCCGCTGTTCGCGGTGTTCAAAGAGAGATACGGGTTCAGGCCTACGGCAAGGAAAATTCACAGGCTTATGACACCACTCAGTCTCGGGCAGACATCCTGCCAGAACACCATTCAGCCACCTTATAGGAAAAACAGAGCGACATCAGCTCCTGTTCGCAGAGCGGATGAACGACATTTGGGAGCGTGGGGGCCCCTTGGAGGCTTGAATATAAACAGCGGGTGACGCAGGTGCGAGGGGGCTCTCTCACTCTGCGGGCCCGTGATCAGCCGCTCTGCTCCTTTGATGATTTTGTGCCTGTGTCCATAGGCGTTGATGCCGATCTCCTTCAGCTCCTTGTGGCCCATTTCTACCAAAACGTCCAGGGTGATCTAGTGACAAAGGCTCAGGATTCATGACCAGCGGAGGCTAACGTGTCCAATCAACTCATCTTAATCCTTTTAAATGGAACACATGCATCACTGCTTTGTAGTTCTCAATAACTTCATTTACTGATAAATAAAACTAAAATCTTCTTCTGTAAAGTTCAACGTGGGATACAAAATAAAACCGAAATGCGAAAGTCATGCGTTTATATCTCAGGGAATTATCGCCTTTCTCTGTACTGTAAATCGCTTTGGATAAAAGCATCAGATAATGATAATGACTTCACACTGGGGTCAACTGTAAGCCACTCATCTATATAACTGCACAAAATAACATCATCGGGTCTTCAGTCCCGTCTGGCAGGTTTCCTCACCTGCTCCCGTTCGAAGATTTCCAGCAGCTGCTCCAGTCCAAGGTTGTTGAGGAACTGGTCGATGCTCAAGTCCAGACCTACAATTGACAGCTGTCAAACTCCCAAGGAGGCATTTTGATGGTGGTCAACCAAGAGAACAGACTGCAGTAGAGGAACGATGTTCAGGATAACAACTCTACACCAAAGATCAGCAAAGGTGACCCCATCCATCCATCCATCCACCTCACCTTCGAGGTCTCCTTTGCAAGTCTCACTCTTATAAAACATGTCTAAACATTTCCAATATGTTTATCGATATTCCAGAAAGTGCAAACGTGGCTGTTGTGAACCATCATGGCGGTGAGGATGAGCTTAGCCGACTCACCGGGCTCCTTCTTGTCCACTCCTGCGGCCCCCTCAGCTGCCGCCGTGCCTATCAAAGCCGGAAGCTCGGGGAAGCCTCCCTGGGGGTCTAGGGTGCCACCGGGGGGGCCAGGCGGTGGGCTGGCGGACAGGGCAGAGGGCGCAGAGGCGGCCATTACGCTGATGACCTGGGGCTTGTAGCAGGAGGGCAGGGCGGAGGGAGGCATGGCAGCAGTCAGGAGAGCACGCACGTCGTCCGCCTGGAGCGGGGGGGGGGGGGACATGTGAGAACGAGGGATAGCGAGCGACCGCCATCAGAACATGTCACAAGGAGGCGGGGGGGGGGGGACACCACAGGCCACAGGCCTCCGACAGACTCGCCAGGCACCACCGGCACAAAACAGGACATGCAGCGGCGCCACACTCCCCCCCCCACCCCGGCGGAATCGGCGGCTGGCTGGCATCACAGATGCGCGTGTGCACAGGCAATGACCGATGGAGTCACACCCGGCCTACGCCGCCACAGTCACCGGCGAGTGTCGGCGAAACCGTGAATGCTGCTGACATCAGTACGGGGAAGGGAGCCCTCAAACGAGGAGGGGCAGGCCCTCTGGACCAGGCACCACGCTATCAGACTGGGGGCCTCAACACTAACTGCAAGTTACAGACAGATCGATCGATAAATACAGATAGACACATATGGATAGACAGATACAGACAGACAGACTCAGCAGAGCTGTAATGGTACACGTATTTGTCGTGTACCGCTCAGTACCTCATTTCCGGTTCTGTACACACCATGAAACGTGTGAATGCTGACATTTACTGACAAGGGCAGAACTTAAATTCACTAGTGCAGGGGTGTCAAACTCCAGTGCTAGTGGGCCAGAGCCCTGCAGTTCTTGATTCACCCTCATTTTAACACACCTAACTCAGCTCCTTGTGCTAATTACCACACAGCTCTTGAGCTGATTCATTTGTGGTCGAACAAGGAAAGAGCTAAGCTACACAGGGCTCCGGCCCCCCAGGACTGCAGTTTGACACCCCTGCACTAGTAGATCATTATGCCAACCAAGGGCGTGAGCTTGCTATGGCTAATGCTGGTTTCAGTCGGTCATAATAGCTGGTTTAGAGACATTCTGGTTTCCCAAATTACAACAGCACTAGTAATCAATAAGACCAAGGTTGTCTGTCAGCTCAGCCGTATCGAATTTGGATACATTACTGAATCTGAATGATACATAAATGACTGTGTTGGACACATCCAAGGTGCTAACTCATCTAAGGCGGCATCACCCGAGCGTGTGTACGACGGGCACAAAGCCGAATGAGCCTCTGCATGTTAGTCTCTAAAGCGCTATTGCAGGAAATTCAGACCGGATTGAAAAATATAATTACGGCTTTAATTGCTACAGAAATGTGACTATACTTGCAGTGAACACAGGATTTAGGCAGGATCTAGTTCATTATGATTGTAATGTTACATTTTTATGTTTTCAAATCTATTTTTGTTTACAATATGCAAATAAGTCTGTTCTGACACATTTAGGTCAGAGACATTCCCTTGGTTGTACGATTGTTCCTAAATGTGTTTGTGTTTGCAGCTTTAATAAATAATTTCTAAACAAAGACTACTTTCCCTGCTATACTGAAAGTGCACCAAACTTTTGTACTGAACTGTGAATTTTTTGTACCGTTACACTCCTAATACACAAACAGAGAAACTACAGGAAATACAGAATACATTCATTTCTCATTGATGATGATGCCATAAACTAATCAATAAATAAAATTAAGAGGAGGTTGAGGCAGCTCATAGGCTAGGTGATCACCCACCAATGGGAGAATCTTATCTGTCTATAATCATAGGAAAGGGTCGTGATGTCACCAGCATCGTGGGATGGGAACCGATCAGTGACAAAAACATCCAAGAAGATCAGAAAATGGGAGGAAACCGTGATGTTTTTTGGCTTGTGGGCGTGTGTGGCCTCCGGGAGGGGCGGGAACACCGAGAGCTGACGGATACCGTGACGAGGTCCAGCGGCGACTGGCCTTCCTGGTTGCGGAGGGTGGGGTCGGCGCCGTGCGCCAGGAGCAGGGCGCACAGCTGGGTCCGGCCTTTCTGCGCGGCCTCGTGTAACGGGGTGAACGCCCACTTGTCTGTGGCGTTCACGCATGCGTTGTACTTGATGAGCAAAGCTGCCACATCCACATGCTGCGAAATGGAAACACACGTACGCTGGCTTGCTGCGGCACCGAATCCACGCCCCACCGCCCCTCCCGAACCCACCTGCCACCCCCCCATCTGTCTGCTGACAGTGTCCATGACCCTTTTTTCTGTCTTTGTGGGCAGTGGATTCAAGATAAAGGCCCCGGAAAGACAGTGACTCTTCAATATCAGATGCTTTGAAAACGTCTTCACGAATAAATTGTTTTTATTATTTTTTAACTCTCCAAGCTTTTTCAATAGGAGGAAAGAAAAATTGGCACTCATCTTGAGCTTCGTCTAGGTAAGCTGATGGATCGAGCCGGAAACCCCACAAAGACAGAAAGGCGAACTGGTGTGTGATTGTTCTGTGTGTGTGTGTGTGCGTGTGAGCCCTCCTAGCACAGTGCATGGATTAATCAGACATGAAGAAGATGGAAATGGTAGGGGGGTGGCAGGGGGGACCTTTCAGATGAGTGAAGAGGCCACACCGTCCCACCAGCTACAAGGGGCACAGTGATTTGCTGGCCAACACGTCCAGAACCTTCAGTGACATGCTCAAGATGCGGACCGTGTGGAGACGCACTCTGCGGACACACTTGGCCCCCTGATTGGAGGAGGACGGGACAAACGGCGTCTGCAATGTAAATCAGCAAGGAGGGGCCTCCTTTACATATGACGGGGGGGGGGCGGGGCTAAGCCACAAAGGCTGATTAGTACTTCGGCCCTCGAGAGCCCTTGGAGGACGACGAAGAGCCTTCCTCTGGCTCCCGGAGCGAGCTGATTGTTAATGTCGCTCATCATCCCTAACGTGGACCTTCGGAGCATGGGAGGGGGGTGGGGGGGCGGAGGGTGAATCTCTGAGCAGGGAGGGGACTCACCCCGTAGGAGGCAGCGTTGTGCAGCGGGATCAGGCCCCCTTTGTCCTGTGAGTTCACCTCAGCGTCGTGCAGTAGCAGGTACTCCGCCACCTCCAGGTTGTTGTATCCAGCTGACAGAGAGTGAGAGAGAGAGAGAGAGTGTCGGACAGAAAAAAAAGTGCTAATTCAGCCTCAGGGTGATATGAAGAGTATCGGCAGAGAACGTATCAGCTTTTGGCATAAACGACGTCATCGAGGTGCTTGTGAAACACCAGGACGACCTCTGGGCAAGATCGCCATGGCGACGGGGCCCGCGCGCGCTCACCGGCCAGGTGCAGCGGGGTGGAGTGCCGCCCCTGCGTGTCCCTGCAGTTGACGTTGTCTGGCCTGCACAGCTTCTTCACACGCGCCAGGCAGCCCTTCTTGGCTGCGTCCAGCAGGGCGGCGTCGCCCCGCAGCAGGTCCTGGATGTCCGTGTCGCTGTCCTTCACCAGGTCCAGCGCTGTGTTCCCGTCGCGGTTCTTTTTGGTCGGGTCGGCTCCATGCTGTGGACACACGGGGAAAGCTGCTCGGTGCCGTCTGCTCTTTTATTCACGCTCACCATCTGTTAAGGCATCTACAGCTGTAAGCCAATAAAGGTCTAGCAGACTGATGGAGGAATAACCAGCTAACTAAATATGCAAATCAGCAGGCAGAGCTTCTCATTCCACATATCTAAATAAAATACGTATACACACAACTCTTGGCTCAAACTGGTACCCGTCGTGCTCATACTGGTATTAGGGATTATGTTGGTAAGTAACGGATTCAATAACATGACAGGTGAATGCAGACTAGATCAGGGGTCCCCAACAATTTTTTCCCACCGGCTGAACCAAGCCAAGGCCCACTGCGTACTGGAAAATCCCCCAGTGATTAAATCTGCTGAGAGGTCTACATTCGCTTGGTGACCACTGGCTTAAGCCACCATTGAGATGGTGCTGATCGCAGACCCCCCTCTGAAACACTCACAGGCCCTTCACTGCAACAGCACCCCCCTCCCCCGTCACTCTTACTGAGGTGCCCAGCTGTGGGTTTATTTCCCATTTCAAATGCTGCCCCCGCAATGTATGTGTGTGGAGACACTGAAGATCCTTCCCCATGTCGTTCAGGTGTCCTCCGGACACTCAGATTTCGTACTGCGGTCCAAAGACATGGTCAAGTGACTTGGTATCGCCCCTAGCCTGTGATTGCAAGCCCCATAATAGACTGACATCCTATCCAGGGTGTCCCCGACCTTTTCTGGCAAAGCCTGCATGCGACCATGTACTGGATAAGCAACTACAGAAAAGATGGATGGATGGATGGATGAATGGGCAGACAATGCCCCCCCCCAATCTCAAACCAGCCGGCTGCCTAGAAACATTTTCAAAAAGCGGCTTCAAGCAGAGTGCCCCTAATGAACAGAGGAAACAAATTCTTTCAAGAGCTGAGGACAGCCATTAATAGTTCTGTCTGCAAGGCTTTTGTAACACTTAAAATTTTGAAAGAACAGCGCCGTTCCAAAAAGGCTGTAAGCACACGGCTTTGATCCTTCCCTATGGATCAACGGGACTTTAAGGGAATAGTTTATATTTATTATTATTGAAAGTGGAGCAATATATTCAGAACGACAAAAAAAAAAATCTTTCAATTTACGGTAAAAGGAAGAGTCTCATCACAACTCTGCATTAAAAACACATAAAAGCAGATGTGTACTTGAGGTTTCCCGAAACCAACAAGCCAATATATACAAGTAAACTTTTGTGAACCCTTGAGGAACAGAAAACAAGGTAAGAATCAGTTCTACTTGACAGTAAAACTGGCTACAACATTGTGTCACACTATTCACTTGCTACTATAACATGCTTTCACGCAAAACTAATATTTTTAATAGCTGGATATTTAGAGATTTCAAGTGACTTTGCCTATTGTGCCATCATCATGGGACCTTGCTGGTGCCACCATGAGGTGAGCCCTGGTACTGCCACGCACAGTGGTCACCGGCGAGATAAAGCCTCCGTACCTGCAGCAGAAGCTTGCAGATCTCGTATTTGCCTTTGGCGGCGGCTTCGTGCAGAGGGGTGAATTTCCAAAGGTCGGCCACGTTGACGACGGCGCCGTGCACGACCAGCAGCTCTGCCACCTCGTAGTGGCCGTAGGAGCAGGCGTTGTGCAGGGGTACGAGGCCCCTGTCGTGAGGAGGTGACAGGTCGCTCAGCACAAGCAGCCAATAAACACTCTCTCCAGGGGCGACAGTTTGCACATGCTCCACAGTGCTCAGGCGCAAACGCTTCCTAGGTGGCTAAATGTGAACTAAAACATAATCAGACAATTAAAGGAAGTAGTGCATGTTTCTCTCAAAATTCTCAACTCAAATTGCAGGATTATTTCGCCTGTATCTGTCCCCCATACTTGCAGATAGGGCTGTGACCGTACCCCTTATCTTTAGCGTGGACATCAGCTCCATGCTGTAACAGGTAGTCCACCACCGACACGCGGTTGTACCCCGCTGCAAAGTGCAGGGGCGTGGACTGCCGGCCCTCCACATCCCTGCAGTTCACGTTCTGGAGGGTGCACAGCTTCTGCGTGGGGGGAGGAGAGGGCAGAAGGTCCTTACAGCCACACCCCGCTGTGGCGCCTCCAGCAGGCAGACAGACGGCAGGCGGTAACGAGGTCTCTGCGCCGTTCACCTTCACCGTCTCCAGGTCCCCAGACTTGGACGCCTCCAGTAACTGCCGGTCCACGTCCGAGTTTCCGATAAACACGCCCTCTGGACGGGGAGGAGGCGCAAAGGGAAATCGGTAATGGCTACACTGAGAATAGCCCATCACTCCCCCGGGAGGGATACGCTAAATCTGGAACTTCGCGGTAATTAAACTCCAGACGCTCGATCGCCAAAAGCTGACAGGTTTTAATCCCGTAAAAAATAAGCTAGCTATTCTAGCGCACCGCTTGATGTTAAGTACTCGGGAGCAGCGAGGCGCCCCCGGGCGTACCCTGCAACACCTCCTGCACGCTCTGGTTGCCCATCTGGGAGGGTGAGAAGCCCTGCAGCGACATGATGAGGGGGTCGCAGCCCGAGCTGAGGAGCAGGCGGCAGGTCTGCAGGTGGCCACAGCGGGCAGCGCGGTGCAGGGCGGTCTGGCCCATACGGTCACGGGCATTCACCTGCGGACACAGACGGGGGGGGGGGGGCCGGGACCCCACCCAGCCGTCAGCGTCTTTGTGGCGACATTCAAAGACACAGGGAACGAACTGGCAGCTTCGCACGGCGGCCGGCCAGGGCCGACCCCGATCTCTCACGGTTAGCGTGCAAAACAAAACTCACTTTCGCCTCGTGTTTCACAAGCACCTCGATGATGTCGTTGTGGGACTTTTCGGAAGCCAGATGCAGCGGAGTCAGAAAGCTGGGACACAAACACACGCGTGGACACAAACACACACACACACACACGTTATACATGTTCTATCAAGCAGATCAAACAGCCACACAAGAGGAATAAACCGACGGCGCCCCCTAGAGGTAAGACGGCAGACTCGAGTCACATACTCTCTGCACTTTTCATTGACATTGCCTCCCTTCCTCAGCAGTAGTTCACACACTTGTTTTCTCTTTGGATACGGAGAGGCAGCCGCATAGTGCTGTATGGGGACAAAAAAAAAAGACGAAGTGTGTTTTACATTATAAATGACGGCTTTGATTCTCTGCATTCTGACATTCATGTAAAACAAAACAAAACAGCAACCTAACTAGCATCTTCCACGATGTCGTCATTCTATTCTAGAATCTTCCACGATGTCGTCATGGTCGCGGAGTATGATTAAGATTGCCACCATTTTTATGATCTCACCATCTACAATCTGGGCGGCACTAGGAAACACATGGCCTCCAAAACTATTACAAAATTGACAAGCGGTATAAAGGAGAATTAATTTGTGTCGAGTGTTTACCTAATGAGTGTTTTTCCTGGAAGGGATCGGGCTTGTATAACTATATGCATGATAAAATGGAATTATTGAGAAGCCGATGATAGATTAACGAGCACAGACGTCAGAGGTCTGGTGAATAAACACTTGCGGCCCAGTTTACTCTGGCTGAGAGGCTCACCAGCGCCGTCTCGTGGGTCAGGGGGTGCTTGAAGTTAATAGACTCTGCTGTCAGGTGCTTCTTGACCCGAGCCACGTCCGCATCCCGCGAGGCCTGCAACAGGGCGTGACCCTTGAACTCATCTGCAGAGACAGCGGACGGCCACAAGGGGTCAGCGTGCCGTCATCTGGAGGCTGGCCACCGGGTCAGGGAGGAAGGGTCACTCACACGCCAGGCGCTCACGGAGCTGAGCGGTGGGCGCCAGGTCGATAGCGCTCTTGTTGTGGCAGTTTAAGAAGGTGGGGTCAGCCCCGTGGCTGAGAAGAAGCGAGCACACCTCAACACGGTTCTTCGAGGCCGCCTCGTGCAAGGGGGTGAACTGCCACAGGTCCATGGCATTGACGCAGGCACCATGCTGCAGGGCAAGGGGGGTGCTTAGAAAGGAACGGAACCGACCACGCACTCTACTGACCCATAACTCCGCAATGTTCCACAAAAAAACGCTTCACGCCATGTCAGCCCGACTCACCTTCACCAGTAAATCTGTCACTTCGTAATGACCGTAGGAGCAGGCGTTGTGCAGTGGCACGAGGTCGCTGCGGAAAGGCAAGGGCGGTGTGAATGGTGGCGGCGATTACGGCGTACGGGCAACACGGGAATGCGGCCTACCCTTTGTCCTTGGCGTGGACGTCGGCGCCGTGCTGCAAGAGAAGCTGAACCGTTTTCACGCGGTTGTATCCCGCTGCCAGATGCAAGGGTGTGGACTGAGGACAGGGAACAGAGGACATGCTCAACCCCGCAATCACACACCTTCTTACAAATCACGTAAATAACGCATCTTCCCATATTGTTCTACGGCGTAAAAGTTACATTTATATAGCTTTTGTTCAGAAATGTTTCTTTTCATGTGTATAAAGAAACACTCGCTTACCTTCCTTCCATCACTGGCATGGCAGTTTACATTCAACGGTGTCAGAAGGGACATCAGTTTTTCTTCGTTTCCGCTCCTGAAAATCAACGAAAGCAAAAAATAAGAAACATTACTTACCGTTAAAATGCCTGAAAGTCTAAACTAAGAAAAATTTCAGCAGCTACAGTTATTAAGGATTTAAGGACGAGTAGGACATCTGCTGTACTGTAAAGCTGCTTAAACTGAACAGATTACTGTACCAAATATCACTAGGAAGTGATTACGTAATTTTGTGTAAAAAGCAGGTAAATTGTCGCAGCTACTGAAATCGCCCTGCATCTAATGACAAAATAGCAACAGAATTTTGGCACACTGCACCTCGCACTCTCAAGGAGGTCATCTTTTCTGTATTCACCTACATTGGGGGAAAAGGACACATTATTTTTGTAAGCAAACAGGTATTTAAACAAGATTCAATATCCTCCAGCAAATACCACCCCCATTTAGAAAACCACACCGTTTACTACTACAAAACAGCTATGTAGTTAAAATGGCGAGTTACTATGAAAGAAATACCAAAAATTTGAATGCCATCCATATCTAAACACCACAAGTGCTTTTTTTTTAACAGAAATGCTTAATGCTTTGCACCGGATGGAAAAATATATGCGTAACCATTTTCTAGTCGAGCTGCATGACATTGAAGTGGATAGTCTTTCTTTCATTTTGATTTCTACACATTGAAACGAACCAAATACATATTTCACAGCCATCACAAAAAATTACTTTCACCAGTGAAGCACGGAACATTTAATTCTGTAAGGTACTGAAACATACATATTACAGTGTATATAATGTTAATTTCTGTAATTACGTAAAGCAAAAACCAAAGTATACTGTCGACACGGAGACATTACACACATTACGGTGTTAAGGATGCAGACGGTATATAACAGCTGATCACTATGCTTGCTGATCAAACAACACTCCATAGTTTTGAATTACGCTCAGCAACTCACGAAACAATATAAGACTTAGTTATGTTATTTCACTGGCAGCAGCCATGGATATATAAGCATAAACAATGTTTTGATGCTTAGTAAAACGTTGCAGTAAATATATTGCATGAACAACATCATTTAGATAACCTTTATTTTTAGAGGATGCACTGCTAAAATCAAATGTCATTCCACAACAAGCATGATGTTATGCGTCTTTCAAGTAACATCTAAAAATCTTTTTATTTGCAGAAGATGCCCCGTGGGCAGGATGATCTGGTGAAAGCTGCAAGATAGATTAACTCATCTATCTCACCCTTTTAACTATTTGCCGAAAAGGCAAGTGAGACTAAAGTCAGGCAGGGCGAAGGAATTTGATGGATACAGACAGGGCAGGGAAGCGGTGTTTTTGGGAAGCCCGCTTGGATGGACTCCGCGCTCACCGTTCAGCACGGCTTTGGTGGACGGCTCCGCCAGATCCAGGGGAGTCCTTCCATCCGTGTTGCGGATGGTCGGGTCTGCGCCGTGCTGGAGCAACACTGCAGGAGATGGAGGGAAAACCTCAGGCAAAGTCAAAGGCAAATCGACAGACGAGAGCCACAGTCACGGCTGTGATATGCAAACGTGCTCAATTACACAGCATTTCTGAACAGAATACGCGGCACCAACTCACACTCTATTCATGCATTTTAGAACAGTTTCAATACACAGCATAACTTCATAATATGTTAGTATATCATATGCATTCATTGCAATAACATTCAAAAAGAAAAAACATTTGATTTCGTATTAAACCTGCAGATAGTAAATTACTTTGCAGCAGATGGATGAACTTCCATAAATTCAATGCAGAGCCACAGAGTCCATCGAGAATCGACTCACCTATGCAGACGTCAATCTTGCCCTTGATGGCGGCTTCGTGCAGGGGGGTATAGTTCCAGTTGTCCTTGGAGTTGGCATCAGCGCCATGGTGCAGAAGTAAGCTGACCACCTCGGCGTGCCCGAAGGAGCAGGCGTTGTGCAGAGAGATGAGCCCGCCGTCATCACGGGCGTGCACATTGGCCCCGTTCTGCAGCAGGTATTCAACCACGTCCCGCCGGCCGAACCCTGAGGGCCACGGAAGAGGAGACACTTCAACTAAGCAGGACACGACGCGGCCGGCCATCAACTCGTCATTCTCAAACACACTGATCACTCCACAGTCACTGGAAAATGATTAGCAGCTGAAAAGGATCGGGCTATACTGTCATCAAGGAGATAAAACACAAGCCCAACCATGCAAGACTGAAGAAAATAAAAAGCGATGGATTTTATGCACATTGCACAACATCAATCTGCAAATTGAATTAGGAGTATGAAATGCAACACAAAGATGTCAATACATAATAATAATAATAATAATAATAATAGGCATCCAAAAATAATCAAGACAGGAATATCAACGTCCGTAACAACAGAGATACTGTTTTAATGCTTGTCATGTCACCCGCACTGACTGATCGTTCTGGTCCAGCTGCTAGTTAAGTTTATACACAGCTAACCCTATACCCCCCCAGCTGGTTAGCAGCCCGGCTAACTGTACACCCAAACACACACACGCGCACCCGGCCAGCGTATTTAATATTCGCCGACAGTAAATCTTTGAACATTAACGCTTGGTAAAGCGGCGCCCCGTCACGCTGGCGTTAAGGGGAGGGCCTCACCGGCGGCAAAATGCAGCGGCGTCGACTTCCTGCCCGCCGTGTCGCGGCTGTTCACGCTCTCCGGGCTCATCTGCTTCTTGACCCGCTCCAAGTCGCCGTTCCTGCACGCCTCGAATAGCTCCCGAGCGGGGTCGGCGGAGGCCGGGGCCTCGGCGCCCGGGGACGGCGAGCCGCCAGCCAAGCCGGAGACTCCGGAGCAGCGCCGGGTCGACATCAGTCTGACTAGCGAGCGGGTGGCGGCCTTAGTTGGGCGGCGTGAGCTGTTTGTTATTTACTGTGGTGGTAGAGGGTCCCCGATGGAGCGTCTCGCCGATCTGTAAAGGGCGCCTTCAGCCGCCCACAACCATGACAGCTACCCCAGAACGTCCTTCAACCGAGCCGACAACGGTGCGCCATGCAAACCGTCCAACGGCGGATTCGCGTCGCCCGAACGGTGCAAAGATGTGCGAGGAATCAGTCAAAGGTGAGCGGGGCGAAAGCGGCCAGGATGCCCGCCGGAGGCCACATCTCGGCGGCCGCCAGTGTTTCTGCTAGAGAGCGTGACGTTCCGCGAGTCACGTGACGGCGACGAGAGCACAGCATCTCAGCCCCCGCGTCTCGAAATAGCGGCAGGATTTCAGCGCAGCCAGAATCACGCGATGATGTTTATTATCGAATTAAACTTAATCATCTGATGTATTTCAAACGAACTAAACCCTATAAGGACAGTTTAAAGAGAAAGGAAAAAATTGGCCTATTTTTAAATACAGCATATCGACACTAGGTGGTAGTAGATGCACAGTTACGAAAGCATATTGCAGAACAGTTACATAAATTCGAAGTAACGTAAACTGCTATTAATTAAAATCATTTTACCTATTGATTTTACTGGTTTATGCACCTGTAGCAATTGTTCTTTATTAGAATATGTTTCTAAAATCATGTAATAAAAAAATGGAAACGTTTCTTCAGTTTTATGTAGGCCTATATTCAGCACCTTGATATAATACCCTGGGAGACTCATGAAACATCTCCCACACTATTGAGCAGTAGCTCTATCTATAATAAGGAATATGGATGCAAATGTAAAATTTTCTTCTTTTATAAGTACAAAGAAGCTGTAGTACAACGTCACTCCCCGTTATTTCATATTTCATCATCTGGTCCACATAAGCATCTATCTCTTATCTATACAAGTATCTGTCAACAAAAATACTATGTATCAATTTCCATAAGTTTAAAGAACATTTTTCTCTAAAAAGAGCTGCTTTGCAGTTCTTCAGACAGACCACAGAACAGATCATTGAAACTGAATAAGTTGTGATCGATTTTATAAGTGGGTGTGCGTACATGTGTCTTGCCATGGACCATCATGCCATCTAGGGTGTGCCCCTTATCTGTAACCCGGTCCTACGTGGTTCAACCCCCCTTCCCCACTTCAAGACCCTGACCAGAATAATGGGTAAGAATGTAAAATGGACGGATAAAATGAAGTACACCGTAAGTCAATAGGATCTCATTGCTGATAATGCTTAACTACACAAACGGCACACTCACTGCGCTGCCCGCACCACGCTGCAGAGCTACAGTGTCTTTCACAATGAAAACATCTTATTTTACCGTCACACTGCCATCACACCATGACTCAGACAGATCTTTACGAAAACCACTCTTTGGTTGTGGTTAATCTAATCTTTTAAATTATATGCTAATGGGTAGATTTCTAAAGAACTACGAAACGGTTGTTATTAGACTTTCTGAGGAAGCAATATTAAGTTTAATAAAAATTATAGCCTAACTTAAATCAGGGCCTGCAGAAGAAAATAAATAAGGAGATACATTAAAATATGTCACTAATGTAATAAATTATGAATTATTACATTTAAAGGATTGACTACTGCCTGAGGTGGGACATCTTTTTTGTTGGAGACATATCCATCTCTCCATTATCTATACCTGCTTGCCCTATGCGGGTTTTTCACTTTAATCAGAGAATATAACATTAAACCATCCTCTTAACTTTGCTTTTTTGTTACATTGTATGACAACCGCCCCAAATGGGTGCCGATAGGTTCTGCTAATTTCATCATGGTCTGGTCACTATATACTTCTGTTGCGTATCACGTCAAATTTGCTGCACATTGGTTTGAATGTTGCGACAGATGATTGCTTTTTTTCACTTCAAATTCCACCCACCATGCCGTGTGTTTGCAGGTCGTGATGAAAGACCGATGAGGTGAAAGCTTTCAGACAGAGCCAGTGTGTCATGAAGTAACTGAAGCTGGTCAAGGGCAGATTATGTAATTCCACTCTGCGCTAGTGCTGAAATCCTGTCAAAGGCATCTGTTTGAGACAGCTGTAATAAAAATAGACCCGTGTCCCACTGTGTCCGTCACAGACTGGGGAGGTTCCAGCTCTATTCATTGAACGAAGTCTCCAACGGGTGTAGCGTAACTAAATACAGTTAACCCATGAGTTTTATTGCATAAGGAGTCTTAACGTTGCATACCATAGTCTGTAAATGTAAGGACTAAACCTGTTTAAACAGCAGCTTCTGTAACAATTTAGAGGTCATTGTTTGTTACTTTAGTCTTAGTTAATATAGTATTACGTGGTGACTTAGACCATTATTAAGCACTGGTAATGGCTCTGAAGTCCTTTATCGTGATCTCGTTGCCCCTCTCTTTTCTGCAGAGTGATTTATGATATTTCAACTTGTCATCGTTCAACTAAAAATATGAGGGTGAAATTCCTTCCTGCGATTCTGAGCAATGAGAACTCTATATCGAACGGTGCCTTTCTCAGCTAGGCACGCCGCCAGGAATTCACACTGCACAGTGCTGCCTGCTTTGTGTCCCATGTTAAAAAAGTAGTCAAATTCCATACAGACTTTGCATCGCACTGTGTCTTTTTTGTAATATGTGCCTTGCGAGTGCGTTAGGCCTATCTGTAGTTTGTGTGTGGTCTGACCTTATACACATCTAAGCATCACTTAAGGTACCGGGATTTTCACAATGGTTATTATTATGTATATTTAACACTATAACTAGAGTAGGTGCAAATTCTTTGCATCAAGTGTATAATTTGTTTGCAATAAGATAGTACTCGATCCTCTAGATCAAATATTGCATAAGCAGATCTCAAAATAGTCTGTCCAGGCTTGTACAAACTGTATAACATACTTTGTACACCGAGTCCATAGTTCTATTGGGAAGCTTGAATATATTGTACACTATTTTTCATTTTAAGCAACGCCCGTACACTTTAACAGAAAAGTGACGAAAAATAAAAAACAGAACTCGTAGTCTGAAGTATTTCGAGAGTAACTGCAAAAATTCCATGTTATGCCTTTTGCGACAGATTATATTCTTTATTATTTATATTCAGATTAGTTTCTTTATTAAGTAATATGTTCTACTATACTGCTGCACAAGAAACTCAATTTATGATTTTCAAGCTTCAAGCTGTTAGTGCTACAAATAAATCATTTCAGCAAAATGCTGTCACTGTGGATTATTATTACTACAAACCAGCTGCGTTTCTTTGCAGCCGATCTTTGTCTTTGAAATCTTTCACGTGAAATAGTGAAAAGATTTAGCAGCATGAAATACGTACTTCAGCGCCGCTGCCAAACGCAGAAGCCTGAACACACTGTTGTTAACACAGCGAGGCAGACTGCCAAGCACTTCCGGGTTCGCATGAGCTAAACTTTCTGGCCAATCACCGCGCGAGTTTTCCTCTCCTGACAGCCAGCTGTCTCCCGTCTCACAGGTCAGCGAGTACGTGCCTGAAGTCAGGTCGGCTGCTTACGGAGAGAGAAGCGGCCTGGGTTCATGTTAAAAAGGTCAAATTAAGTGCTACTGTGTCGTACCTTTTACTACATACAGACTACTAAAGAAGTAAAGAGGTTATTATGGACACATCCCAGTTATAATACATGTTTTGGTGTCAATATCCATTTTAATTCCAGATGTGTTTTATGTAAATTAAGTAGCAGAGGGCGTAAGACATGGGTACACCCAGGACTGGATGTCAGTCCTTCATAGGGAACTATATCCACATACCCCTACTTACCATTGAAGACAACGAGGCGCTCAGTATTTTTTCTTCAACTCCAATAACCATGGTCCTTTACAGGGTACACTTAGGAAGGGCTAAACGCTTTTGATCTAGGCATTTAAAAAATCCTGGCTAGGCCCTGTGCATGCGCAAACATCGTGGGCTTGAACCCCCCCACTCCAAGAGGACATAAGACAACAGCGTCATTTGCTGAGACACAATACCACACTTAATTTAGTCTGCCATATACTAAAAGTAGATGCTCACATATTTGTTCTTAAAATATCCATACAGTACATAAGAAACATTTTTAAAGTGACATTTCCCACAGCCCTGACTAGGATAAGTTGTTCAAAACAGATTGATTGATAAACTGAAATTTCTATTCTATCCAAGCATTTTTCATACATCTTATGCAATATTCCCAGAATGCATTGAACATGAGATGTAACCATTATAACTTTATAGAGTATTCTAAAAACTCACAACAAAATATCTCTGTAATGGGAGCAGTGTAAATGTATATTCCCTTTTAAATTTGTAAAAGATTGAATAAACTGCAGGGTATTAATAATCACTTCTTGAAATATCTACACACACACACACAAACTTTAACATTAGTAATATTTACATCATATGACAAGTGCGGTACTAAAGTACCTTTTTTTTTACCATCAGCAGTGTTTTTTTGAAAGAAAAGTATTGATTTTAATCATAAAACTTACTAACAGTTTAATCATTGTTAGACATGTTTATATTTGTATTGCAGCCATTCATGTAAGTATTTAGTATGTTACAAAAAATTGATGATTAACACGTGGCCCAGATTTATTTATGTGTATGACCCATGCTCTGTGACCATGAACTCTTTGGATAGGATTGCCTTTTTTGTAAATTACGCATTATCAAAGAGTATTTAAATCGATTATTTTTTTCCACACATATTTGCATAACATATTATTTTGAAAGGCACAAAATACACTCTGATTTTAATCTGCTGTCATTCATCATGTTGTTCACAAGCCAGTCTCTGAAGACGGAGCGCCCCTTGTTAGACTGAATAGTATATTCACCGATGTTTTTCCTCATCAAAATCTGACTGATTTAATCATTCGGTTGTCTCTGAATCAGACTTAACCGAAGTAAGTTATCTCGACATATCACACTGCCTCTGAAATGTCTCACTAAACAGGTGTACTCTGAATTATTTGTTTTTGTAAGTATTTGTTTATTTCGCTCTATTTTGGCGTCTTCGGAGCTCTGTCACTCAATAATGTTCATAACTAAATATCTGAACAGTAATGTAAAACACCAGTTACAAAGTTATTATATTATTAGACAATAATAAGAGGAGATTTAAATATCAAGGAAAATTGGCATTAGTTCGATAATGAGCAGTAAGTTTCAAAACAACCTGCTTGTGGCCCGTATCGAGTACCTCATTTATTTGTTTCACCAGTATATGAACCGTAAAAACACTTTGGTGAAGAACTAATTCCTCAAGTTTTAATAGCAGCCGACAGAGGTCCGCCCTGAGTCTGAAATCTAAAATGTGTCAAAGCCCCCAATCCACTTTCTCCGGCACATGCACGCAAGGTCAGAAGCATTCTGATCGCTGATTGGCGAAGTGTTACTTCGCCATGCTACCATTGGCCACTTGGCTGGCATTAATAACGACATATGCAAATCAGTTTGATATCCCGGTTGAGAGCGCCGTGGACGGTGCCAGTGGGGTTCAGCTGCACCGCGGAGGGGGCGTGTGGAAAGGAAACAGGCAAGATAACGCATAAGAAAATCTTTGCATCATTAATTTGCAAATGATCGTTCGCGCCGTCCATTGATTCAGCTGCAGCAACTTTGTATTTGGGTATATCTAACGTTAATCTTCTCGATGAATTGTACCAGGTAAAATGCAAAAAATACGACGTAGGTCCCATCAAAAAATAACCCTGGGTCAAAGTTTATGCGTACCATTTGACGTGGCTTTCGGTATAATGATATTGATTTAGTTTTCTTCGTTTTAACGTTATTCATTAGTTGTTGCTTTAAAAAAAAGACCTAACGTAACATTTTTTTTGCTACATAAGGAAAAATCATTAATGATGAATAATACGTCTTCTGAATGCATTTTTAAAGTTAGTAAAGTAAATTATGTGTTATCTATTATTTTAAAGTTGAAACGTTTATTACCATTGCATATTGCAACAAAAATCATGTTAGAAGGTATGTTAATCAGTTTTATCTTACTTATCCTATAGTGTTATCTCAGTAATAACCATTAAACTTTGGATAAAATTACATTGTTAGTTCCCTTATCATGTTTCTATATGCTGTCTTAATGACTAACAGTGGCTTCTTTTATAGGGTACTGCATATCTTGAACCCCAGGCCGATCCCAGATACCATCATGCCTGTTGATGTAGCGATGAGGATCTGCCTGGCACACTCGCCCCCTCTCCGGAGCTTCCTGAGTTCCTACGAGGAGTGCAGGGCCAGGAACCTGGTCAACAGGTACAAACCACTGCGGCCATGCATCAGCAGCAAGCAGGAGATGCAAACAGCCAGCTTGGGATGGAAAAGCCAGAAAACCAAAGGAAAGAAGAGGGTGATCTTCGCTGACTCCAAAGGTATGTCACTCACAGCCATCCACCTGTTCTCAGAGTCTGAAGAAGAGCCCCTGTCAGAGCTGCAGTTTGACCTGACTGATATCGGGGACACTGCAGTCGGTTTGAAAGCTGCCAGAGAGAAGAGCTTGGCTCTTGACTTCCCTCAGCCTGCAGCAGATTACCTGGACTTCAGGAATCGCCTCAAGAACAACTTTGTGTGTCTGGAGAATTGCACACTTCAGGAAAGGTCCCTAGCAGGCACAATAAAAGTCAAGAATATTAGTTTCGAGAAGTCGGTGCAGGTGCGGATAACTTTCGACACGTGGAAGACCTTCACGGACGTGGATTGCACGTTTATGAACAATGTGTACGGCTGCACAGACACTGACACCTTCTCCTTCGCCGTCGACCTGCCCGGTACCGTGCCGCACGACGAGCGAGGGGAGTTCTGCGTATGCTACAAGACCCAAGACCAGACATATTGGGACAACAACGATGGGAAGAACTATGGGCTGGTCCACACAGAGTGGGAGAGCAATGGCCGTCCCTCCCAGCTCACAACACAGAAAAAGGTATCAGAGATCAAATGCAGCAGCAAACGGCCTGAGATGGAGTTCGACCAGTTCGGCAGTCCCAGGACATCCAGCGGATTCTTCCCTGAGTGGCAGAGCTGGGGTCACGTTGATAACAGTGCCCCCTACTGGTAACTACCCAGGGCAGACTGAAGACGTCTGCTATACTTCACATATGGGGGCCTGAACAACAAGATACATGTCCTGATATGTCCTGTGAGATTCCCTGTTTTAGGATGACAGCCTGTCTATTAAAAAAAAGGACCAGGGAGCTGTTAATTTTTTTTCCCTAAGTTTCCTACCTTTCATTTTATTTCAGGCCATTTTGTGGGAAAGTCGTTACAGTGCATGAACAATTGGTAGAAATGGATGTAACTACACTAAATTCCAAATTTATTTTGAGTAGTATCCAAATACGCTGATTGTTATGTAATATGGCATCCTTGGGATTATTAAGGTTAACATAGTTTTGTTTTAAATTGAAATGTTTCGTTGTACCTAGAAAAAACGTCAAAGGCACGAGGACAGAGACGGAAAGGGTTTCTAATGCGTGCCATGAACTGAAGGGGTTTGTTCATTTTCACCCGATAAACTGATAAATAGATGCCTTCCTCTGTTGCTGTGTCGGATACCGTTTTCGTGTAAACGACTGAATTGTACTTCTGAAATACTCCGTCTTTAAAAAAGAAAAACGCTAAAGCAAGGCAGTGTTTGCAGGTTGACGTATCTTGTGGGTATTTCTGCGAAGAAACAACATTTCTGGCACTATGCCTAGATTTATATATTCTGCTAGTTTTATGTGCAGTGAAGACGGAATCTTTTCTTAAACATGTGTAGAAAAGTGCCTTCGTCTTTAGACGAGCATAGGTGAAATGCACTTATATAGAGTAATTTAGTGGAACTCCCTGTTTAACACAGAAGGACCTGACGCCTATTGATGCAGATGGTGTGTTCATTTCATCAGAAAGTTGTTTTAATATAGGAAAAAAGAAGGTGAGATTTTTTTGCACTGAATGAAACATGCCTGTGGAGTCTGCTGAATGTTAAAGGAGAGTCACTGGTTTTAAGCGGGTCCTTCATATTGAAGGTTTGTTAATATAGCTGCACCGTTCGCGCAATGACATACAAAGCAACAGCAATAAAACAAGGAAATTGTAATCCTTCCACACCCCAGCCAGCTCCCAGACGGTTAAATATATTTAACCTGCCCATTTGCACATACGAGTTTGCCTATTTTTATCTGGTAAAGATCCTGCTGCACTACTTTTCTATTCAGCCAGTTCACCGCTCGTTTTATCATTGTGTTGCTTCTGCATTGTCGTTTTAAAAAAAGAAATAAAAATCCCACGCTGTGCGATTGCAGTAATATATGAAACTGAGGAAAAGTAGCGAAAGAGTTAAAAAGTTATCTGTGAGGTATGCATGTCACGGAAGTGAGGGGTGTCAGTGGCCGAGGGTCCAAAGGAAAAGTGCGATGAGTGAAACTTTTTTTCGTGCGTCTTTTTTTGGTCCTTCCTGTTTGATTGAGCACTGTTTATCTTCCTACACTGAAAATGGCGGATGTTGTGTAAATTGCTTTGTTTGTGCAAGTGTAAAGTGGAGGTGAATGTCAAGGGCTATGCCAGATGATTTTCTACTGCAAAGAAGAATCTCTGTAAGAGCAGTTTTCTGTTCAGATGTTTGCATTTGAAATAAAATCTAATGTTGATTTTGTGAAAGTTTACGAGTGCCGGTCTTTTGTCATGTATGTTTGATAAGTCCTTAAACAAACAACACACGCAAGATTATTTTAAGCACAAAAAGATGAGATATTGCCGAACTTCTCGGTTCAAATGCATATATCCTCTTGTGGGCAGAGGAAAATTGACAGGCGTGCATGTTTTACATAAAAAGCACTTAATGAGACCATGCACACTGGAAGTTGTTTTCTATTTGTAATTATTTTCACAAAGTCACATTAGGAAATCTGGATTGCAGGAAGCCTCAAGTCTGTACACGATAGTAATTTACAATACAATAACCCAAAATAGGGTAATACAAAGAGCGAGGCTGTAACCAAGTAGTCAACAAAGAGGGGGGGGCAGGCCCATAATTATATATTGGGGGGACATTGGGAGCGTCCCCCAATATATATTACAATGACGTCCTTGATTGAGAGTAAAGATGCCCCAAAAACACAGAAAATGATATAAAATACAACATATTGTTCATATGAAATACGATTTATATAAAACGATAAACATGATATTAATATTATCTGCAATGTACTGGCATACTGTGCAGGGAGTTTCCCTGCTACCTGTTACAGCTCCCAGGCTCCCTGCAGCCCTGACCTGCGTGGGCAGATGGATGGGTTTGCCATTATTATTATTATTATTATTATTGCACTTAAAACATTTGTAATAATACGGTAATTGTTTTTTTTTTAAGACAAAACTAGGGTGTATGCTGAGTTACATCCAGCATTTTATTGGTTAGCATTAGCCTACTAGTGCCTCCTGCCAATAATTAGTCCTACTGTAGAAACGTGACACAAAGCATTAAAGTATCACTCGGGGCGTTTGTTACGGCTCTGATATATTAAAGGCGAACACCGAGGGAATTTGTAAAGGTCCCCTGGGACCAAAATGGATTTTATTGACGTGGTCCCACATCGGAGCGGGATAGATGAAGAAGCCCGTCTCACGGCCTCTGCTTGGCACCACGGCTGAGCCAGCTGGAACACGCTCATGTGAGAGGAGCTGCCTCACCTTCACCTTCACACATGGACGTCTGGACGTTCTTCACACATTAAATACCTCACAGAAGGAGAAACAGTCAGTTCTTTGCAGAACATTAATATGTGCTTCTGGCTTTTAAAGCAGGTAAGGTACATATAACTTATACATTTTTATTGTGTCATCAATATTATCTCCAGTAATTTATTATCGGCACTGTTTATTTTATGTATG